>CM077084.1:56128083-56371882 GCA_039513925.1 Platanthera zijinensis | reverse complement strand
CGCCCCAGTAGCCCGCCCCGTGCGTTTATCCATATGTTTTTTTTATTTTATTTAAAATTAAAAAATTATATTTTTTTTATTTTACACTTTTTTTAATTACTTATTTAATTTTTCTTGCAAATATGTTTTTCTTAAATTTTTTGGAATTTATTAGTTGGATGATTTACAAAAAAACATAAAAGAGCGCGCACGGTGCACGATTACCGCCAAGGGTAGTCCGGAAGAGCTCCAGCGACTTCGCTGGTGCCTCTCCCAGCCTCGTGCCACTCCCGATCTCGCGCAGGACCGCCGCCGGCTCCCTGACCGGATCCCACCAGCGGGGTCGTCGGATCCCGACGAACCCACCAGGGGTAGTCCGACGGGGATCCGATGAGTCTGTTGGTGCCTCTCCCAGCCTTGTGCCACTCCCGATCACGCACAGGAAAAAAATAGTTTTGTTGTCGCCGCTGGTGGGGTGCCCGACCCCTACCGACAGGGTCTCCGGGGTTGGCGAACTTGCCGGTGGGGTCGGGCAATTGTCGGCATCTCCGCCGCCGGCGGAGGCCGATATCACGTGCGGTTTTGTTTTGTAAAATTGTTGTGCGTTCCTATGTTAGTCTCCCATCGCCCAAACTATTCTATTTCTTATTGTATATAAGGCGATTGCAAAGCGTCTATTATGATATGTTGCTTGATTTTGTCTTGCTTAAGTTGGGGGCTTACGGGTTATATAACAACAATTGGCTCGTTCAAATGCTGGTCGAACAGTTATTGTTGTTGGACTTTTTTTTGCATAGTGTAGAATGGAAGGTCGTGATTGATTTTGAAGCTCACCGTATTACACCGTGCAATTACTACGACTCCCAATATATCTTTGTATATAATACAAATATATGGGTCTATTTTATTTATGAAATTCATGCGGGTCGCCCGATTTTCCTCCGGTCCCGTGAACATAGCTCTGAGTCGGACTGAGTGCATAAAACAATCAAGTTAGAAATCAAACTACAATGAGAAAAGACCTTTTTAGCATGGAAAATAAGAAATGGTGAAAAACCACATAACAACATTTGTGTCGGGCCAAAATCCATTATTTTCTCTTGAGTTTAAAGTGTTGACGTTCCTCGGAGGGTGACAGACCACCTCTCTGTTACAAACTTTGAGTACAAAGAAGGGAGGAAAAACTAAGTCCACGGAGCTTCCACGAAGTGTCCACGTGAGCGATCCACTATGCCTTCTCCCCGACTCACTGAAGTGTCCAAGTGAGTGTTGAGCATTGAGCGGACTAGAGAGGGGAGCAGAGCGAATCCTGAGCGAAAGAACGATCTAAGTCTCACGCACTCGTCGGAAAACTTCAGACTCTCTCTAGTCTGGGGTTGCTTTGTCTTCAAATGAAGCCACTATGGCCATTTTTTAACTTTCTAAAGTGGCGCATTGGCAATTGCGTCCGGCTAAATCTCGTTGCTGAATGATGTTTCTCTGTTTCGGTCACCTATGTTGAAATCAAAAACTTGGTCTCTCGTGTAGTTCGGGGTCCCAAAAAAGGAGTGACCTCACACTTACTGCACTCGGGCGAACGCCACAGGCCAAAGGCTCAGGGAACTAGGAACATACCCTCGACTCTAGCGTGTAGGTCTCACCTCACACCCGGAAGACTTTTGAGGTCTCCCCCTCTCTAGCCAATGCTTGAGCTAGGTGCCTTGGAGGAAGAAAGCAAGGGGCTTCAAGTGGCTAAGAAGCAATGCTCTCCAAGGGACCCTCAAGGGTCTATTTATAGTTTTCTGGGAATGACCTACAAATAACAAACCTTCGCTCCTCTGAAATTACTGAAATGCCCCCGAATTGGTCTGCCAACAACCAAATCCCGCTGTTCTAAGCGGCTAAAAGCAGTCCACCAGGGGCAGCCCCTCAATCCGGGCGAGCTGGCAATAAGGCGAGACGGCGACGTGCTGGCGACCTGGCGGCCTGGCCTGACGAGCTGGGCGAGCTGCCCTGACGAGCCGGGCGAGCTGCCCTGACGAGTCGGGCGAGCAGGCCTGACGAGCACAGAGCACAATGCTCCCCACTCTAGCGGACAAAAAGTACTTAGTTGTTCGAGCGATGACCTATCACCCTCAAAGCTTGTTCTTCCTTTTCTACTACAACTGTAACAAGAGGTGAGCTGTCTCCCTCGAGTTCTCTACACAAACTTGTAACACCAAGAAGATAGTGAAAATTTGACCGGTACAGACCAGACCACGTGATTTTTTCTCTTTTTCGGGGTTTTTCACATAAAAAATTCTCTTACCAACCGTCAGTTCATTCTTTGACTGTTTGCGCGCTCGACCGCCCTCGAGCTAGAAGTGTTCGTTTTTCAACTGGTTCAAGTGCTCATCAAATTGACCCGCACCAATGATAAAACATGATACTGTGCACTAGAGCCCCCCGTGCAGGCGCGACAACACCTCAATCACAACGGTGCTTGAAGCAACAACGCTCTCGTGCTCGCAGCCCCAAGAGCGCCTTAAAAAGGTAAGCATCAGTCGAAGTACCGTGCTCCGAGGGAAGGAGGGGGGTTGCGAGCGACGAGAGCGCCGTCGCATTGCAGCACTGTTGTGTCCGGGATACTGCCACGTCCCCTTGCACTCTCTTGTATTGAAAACTATAGTTTTATTTGCCGATCAAATTGAGTGGGCAAAAAATTAGTAAACAATCTTTTATGAGCTTAATTAATTTGTCCGACCACCGAAACTACTTTCTCCAGGCAAAATTTTCTTCCAGATTCCTCACTTGAAGTTGACTAGCGGTGGGGTTGAGAATTTGATGCCTGTGTCTGTTGTCAAAAGCTTCTTTTATGTTTGGTGGAGCGTGCCAGAATTGCTGTGAAGATCTTCAAGGCGTTGACATTTGAAGCGTGGCGTTGACTTCAAGAGCCGAAGTTGCTCACCTCAGCGTGGCACGTGCGGCCCACAAGTAGAAATGGATTTTAAGAAAATCTACTCGGTTGCGATGTCCAAAGAAATTATTCACGCCAACTCATATAGATGACTTGGAGCGGTGCTTATTATTAGCACCACAGTTTTAGCAAATCGTACCGCATTTTCTCCTAATTTTTCATATCTTTTCGAAATAAGTCTTGTACATATATTTTTAGGAAAAGTGTTCAACACGAAAGTTGTAGATCTCGACGAGATCTACAACTTTCGTGTTGAATACTTTTCCTAAAAATGCACGTACAAGACGTATTTCTAAAAGACGGAAAACCTAGGCGTATTTCCAAAGTACGCCTTGTACAAGCATTTTTAGGAAAAGTGTTCAACACAAAAGTTATAGTTCTCGTCGAGATCTACAACTCTTGTGTTGAACATTTTTCCTAAAAAATGCATGTACAAGATGTATTTTAAAAAGGCACAAAAAATTAGGAGAAAATACGGTACGACTAACCAAAATTGCGCTGCTAATAACAATCACCAAAAAACAATAAAAATAGAAGGGAAATAAATGAAGAGCGTTGTTATTAGGTGTACATCATTTTTGATTACTTGCACATTAAAATCAGAAGTTAAACATTAATTCTTTTATTTTCCAACCCCACCCAACCTAAACCTAAGCGCACACCGCTCCTTTATTCTCCAACAACTCTCCCGAAACCCTTGCCATTCGCCCGTTCCTCGCCATTTCCTTTGCACATCGTTTGGAGGAGGTACGCCGCCCGCCGTTTGCCAGAGTTCGGTCGCCCGCCGTCGTCCTTTCCTTGAGCTCCCTTCCACGATCGATTCTTGTAGTTCTACCGTCATTTCGTGGAGGTCCAGTGCCGATTCCTGAAGATCCGCCGATTCCAGTGCCCATTGTTTCCCTTCTCCTCCAAGCTTCAGTTCCGGTGGGTTCTATTGTACGGAGCCCTGATTGGGTGATTTCAAGTGCGACCTAACATGGTGATTTCAGTCCCCGTCGCCTTAAATTTCGTTGATTTCTGTGTTTCCCTAGTTCGATCTACTCCCTCCTCGACGCTGAAGTTCTGAAGGTGTTGAGTGCACCACGTGGAATGGACGGTGATGTCCGAGTGTGTGTCGCGACTCGTTAAAAGGGATGGTTTAGTCCCACACCGCCTAGCGTGCTACTTGGTCCTGAGTGTATAAGTGGGGTGACCACACCTCTCCTAACTGCATGATTTTGAGGAGTGCCGCCACAATGCTTTACAGAAAGTGGGTTTCCCTAGTGTGATTTCTGAGTTGCTCTAATCTGATTTCTCATGGTTTAGGATTGCATTGTGGTGATTTATTTTTTTCATTTTGTGTGTGCAGAAATCGTTCACTTGGTGATACGTGTGCTGATTCCTCCTTCAAAAAACTCAGGTATAACTCGTACCCTAGCAGTGAATTCATTTTTGTGTGCTTAGAAATACACCTGACAGTGAGCTTCATTTTTGTATAACTCGGGAAGATAATTTTTATTGGCTATGTCAATGGTAATCATTTCATTCATTTGATGAAAGACGACTGTCCACTTCCACCTATATACTCTCCGTGGTTAAAGTATCATGAAGCTGTTGCAGAAAATTGGCATTTACACAAACATATTGACGATGATGTAGTAAATTTGATCGATCATTGAACAAGTGTGTATAAATTATTGTTGGGCTCATTGCATTACTTAATATTCAATTTCTCTATCTAATTGTTATTTCTCTTGCAGGAATCAAATGAATTTTGGGACTTGTGTGTGATTAGATGCACATGAGCACTATCATTCAAAAGGTATTAATACTTTAATTTTAAGTAACTTGCAAATATTTTATTTATTTATGTCAACTGATATTTATATCTTTATGTTCATGCATGTCTACATGAACTTAAAAATGTACTATGCAAATTTTGAGATATATCGGTGAAAATAATTTGATATTTTTGTTGTATATTTTGTTTGTTTTTTGTTAGTTTGAAATGTAAAAGTGAAGAAAACTTTTGTATTTGAAGCAAAAACTCAAAACTTTATTATTGTGTTTATTTAACAAATTGATCTGCAAATAAAATTTATGGCGTGCACATATCAACAGTGTGCACATAACTAAAAGTGATGTGCACGTAACAACGCCTTAAATGAATGGGAGAAGCTAAAAACATGCAAAGCTCATTTTAGCTTTTTTTATTGAAAATTGCAGAGTTCACTGGTCCCATCACTGATAAATCAAACGCCTCCAAATCAACGACGACAGTGGGAATATAAATTTTTCCACCGCCACCAGTGCTTCAAACAAAGGTAATGTGTCAAGGGGGTTCTTCAGTCTTATTAAGGTCGTAGCATGTATCGGGATGAGTAATTATAGGTCAGCCAAAACATTTCGGGTCAGGTCAGACCTAAATTCGACTCAGCTCAATTATTGATTATTTTTTAAAAAAAATTGTATCAACTTCTATATTGTGAATATCATTTTAGTTTTCTCGTTTTACTGGTCAAGGTACCAGATTGAACTACATTGCAAATTCCCAGAAGGTTTGCCTGATAATTTGTAGTAGGGGTTCAACTCGGATCGGTTTGGTTCTGTTACGCTCAGAACCAGGAACCGACCCGTATATGTTCGGTTCCCAATTTTTAGAACCGGAACCGACCAACGGTTCTAAATTGTAGAACGTGAACCGAACCGGAAATGTCGGTTCGATTTCGCTTCAGTTCTCGATTCCCACTTGAATGACGATCAAAGAAACTGAGACCTAGAGCAAGAGACATCGTCATCTATAACAACGAGCCAGCGAGATGGCGATGGGGACAGATAGGGTTCGGAAGGGTTTTTCACGAGACTACCGGAGAGGCGAGTCATTCAAAATTTCATGAAATTTAAAATAAATAAACGGGAGAGGAGAGCCATTCACATTTCCCTGGATTTAAAATAAACGGGAGAGCCTTTTTCTACAACAAATTAGATTTACAACGATATTTGTTTTTGCGATGCTTTTTAAAATGTCACCTCAGTGTTTTGATTTTGCGGCATTTTTTTGAAAACAATGTGGTCAATACTCTATAAAAACATTGTCGTTTTTTATATAAAAGTGTCGTAAAAATATAGATTTTGACAGTGCTTTTTCAGAAAAATTGACATTAAATTACATATTATAAATTAATCTTTTTTTTTAAATCGGTTCGGCTCGGTTCTCGGGTCCCAACCATAAGACCCAAGAACCGAACTGCGGTTCTATGTTTTAAAGAACCGTAGCTGAACCGAACCATTAGAGAACCGACACGAACCGTCCGGTTCGGGTCGGTTTCGGTTCGGTTATCGGTTCTTCGGTTACTTTTGCACACCCCTAATTTGTAGGCATCTGCTACTCAGCTTTTAATATTCCTGCTTCTCCTCTCATGGTCGCTTCTTTAGGAGATTTTGTAAGAGGCTCTGTTTAGGAAGTCTGTGAATGCACGAAAAGAAATGTGAAACTAAAGCCCAATTTGGGAGGGCTTTAAACAAAGAGAACTTTTTGTACGTGTAACATACCATGAGATACGTGCTGGATCTTTTTATAGGCAAAATTATAATTTTAACATCATTTACAGTTGTAAATTACATATGTAATTTCTAAATAAATACAGTTGTAAAATAAGTATAATAATTTACAATTGTAATTTTTCCTCAAAACATATACATATGAGATCTTAAAAAGACCGTAAAAATACATAGATTATAATTCCATAATTTTTTTTTTATTAAAGATCATAATTTTGCCCCAAAAAATGATTTACGCACCTATCTCTTGGTATGTTACACGTACATAAATTTGTCTTTTAAACTTCCTTTTTGTTTTCTGAAAAACTTTATAAAAAAAAGTATAATAACTCTTTTTGAATGAGCTGTGTTTTCTACTAATAGAGAAAACAAACACAATATTATGAACAGTTACGTTTTTCAGAAAATGAAAACGAGAAAAAAATCTCTCCCAAACCGAGCCTAAATTTTTAGGCTAAGAAAAGCAAGAGGAGAAAAAGAGTTACTGATTCACAGGAAAAAAAAGTGTGCTAAAATCTCCTTATAATTTTTAGGCGATTGTTATCGGCACTTCAGTTTTGGCTATCCATAAAGTATTTTTTGATAAAATTATATTCGCAAATAAAAATGATATTTGCAAAACAAAATTCGATTATTTTTAACATCATCAAAATTTATTTTATTTTACAACGGGCATGAATAGGAAGAACATGCGTTGGGAAAATGAGTCTTTTTGCGATAAATAATTACCTTGAAATATATATATCAATGACACGATAGAGACCATTGCCCCGGAGATGCGCGTATTCATCTCTACCATGTACGCATCTATAAACTCGATTCAATAAATCATCTAAACTCGCATCATCCAACTGCATGTCAGTTCTTCTATCCAAATAAGACAAACACGAAGAATCGGCATTCACGATCATGGTAGTGAGGAGAAAACCAGTCAGATCTGGAAGCTTTATGATACAACCCTCTTCATTAAATTTGGCAAAACCCTAGCAAGCGAGGAGCAGACTGCACGCAATGTTAAACGAAAGAGGTGAAGCAGCGGAGGGCGGAAGGAAATAGTGTTTTGCGATGATCTAATTGAGGAAGGGAAAATAATGTCTAATTTTGAGTGTGGATAGCCAAAACTGAAGTGCAGATAAAAATCACTCATTTTTATGGATGCGAAAGATTCACAGCTTTTCAAAAAGACCTGAAAAACCTTTTTGACGCACATTTTTTCCACTGCTGTGAAACCAGATGGCAGGTAAGCTAGCTTATTCTTGTCCCAACTAGTCACTTCAATAAAATATCCTTAAATATTGCAGCAATTACTCAGTCTCATAGTAGTTAGAAATCTTGACAACTATATGTCATTTATTTAGGCTCCGTTTGGGGGGACTTATTTTCACCGATCAAGCGGTTACGATCGCATGAACCGGACCTTATTCGGAGAAAATAAGTCCCCCCAAACAGAGCCTTATTTGTTCACTTCCAACTTACGACTTTCAGCTCACAATGCTTTCATCCGGTGATAAATGGACTGTTTTGGGAAAGAGCTGGAACAAATTAAACTGAAGTTATTTAAAACCAGAGATGGAACCAATCCCACGTGTTCCTTGGAATCCACTCCAACATAAATAGTAGAAGTCACTCTCCCAGCCGTGCGTATCGATTCCTCTCATCTCTCGCCGGCGATTATTGCCAGAGATAAGAGGGCGGCGGCCTGCTCTAGGGGAGCTAGGAGAAACCTGACAAAGGAGGAGGTTATGCGTGGCTGTTCCGTGGAGGTGCCTGCTGCATCGGAGGTTTTGTCAAAGGTCATCGCAGGAGGAGAAGGATGGAGGGATCGTGCTGAAGCAGGGTGGTTCCTGCAGGTGAAGCGATGCCGTGTGTTGTTTGTGTGGAGATGAAGCGGCTAGTGACATTCAGCACGGGGATGCATCTTAGCCTCGAGCGGAGATTGTCAAACATGCATTTTAGCCTTTGGTTCACCATCAAGGTACGGATGAGTTGCAGACTAATCGGAGTATGTCGGTGACGCCGTGTCGACGTAGGAACGACAACTACACATAATGTTGGAAGATCTTTGAACGACCGCATGATGTTCAGAGAACTAGTTGGGAGTGAGTCGCTCTGACTTGGCCTTGGTTGTACTTGTCGGTATCTCTGCATTTTTCTCATCTTTACATATTGTGTTTGTTGTAGGCAAGGTTGCTAGGATCGCGATTTAGATCATAGGATCTTACGATCCTATGATCCAGATTTTGTAAATCGATCCAGATTTTATAAAGCGATCCTCGATCCAACCCTACTATCAGATCCGATCCTACCTCGAAACGATCTCATCTAGGATCTCGATCCTGACAACCTTGATTGTAGGATCATCTGTTGATCAGGGGAGGAAAGTAGAGTGTTTGCACTTGCTTAGATATTTGATGCCTGGTAGGTTGTAAAAGTGTACTCTAAGCAATGCAAGCCCTGTGTGGTGTCGGGGAAAGACCTTAACCAGGGCTGAATGATGTATAAAGGGAATGATGAGTCTGAATTGAACTGCAAGTAATGAATTAGATAGTTAGAAGCTTACACAGTTAACACATGAAATAAAAGGGAGCTTTGATTCAAGAAATTAGAGTTTGGTTTGCTTGTGAGTAGAGCGCATATACATTTAAGTGCAACGCGAATAAGCTCTACATATCAATATGAAACCAAAAAGCAAATACATTTGCTATCAGATCCACATGAACGTAGTCCGTACATACAATGAAAGACAACAAGATTACCAAAATAACGACTTGCATGCGTATGTGGAGGTAATGAAGCTCTGGTAGATGCCGCGGCTTGGAATATGCTACAGAGGGGATTGGGATGGTGGAAGGGTTCTCCTTGCATGGACAATCCCGAACGACAAGGGATGGGCGCTGCAGGAGTGGAAACTCTCTACTAAGGGATCAAGAGCTGGATAGGAGGCGTATCAAGAGCTGGATAGGAGGTGTTGGGAGTTCGGGATTTGGGGTAGGCGGTGGACAAAACTCTGGTCCAAGAAGAGGGAGTGACTGGAGGTGATAAAATGGGGGAAGGGTCCGTCTAGGGATGCCAGGAACGAGAGTGGTTGGGGGTGACAAGATGAGTAAGGGGCGGCTGGGGATGTTGGAAACAGGAGCAGCTGAGGGCGACAAGACGGGGAAGGGGCGGTTGGGGATGTCAGGAATTGAAGCGGCTGAGGGTGATGGGACTAGAAAAGGGGGGCGTCTGGGGTGTCCGGAACGGGGCAATAACGGCTGAAGATGTCGAAGTTGGAAAAGGGGGGTCAATTATGGGGTTTTGGGATGAGATTGAAGGGGAAATCGGTGGATATGCTCAAGGAATTGTCACCTAAAGCGACTTACAGAATCGGCATCGTGAGGAAGACCGACAACTCTGGAAAATTTTAACCAAAGCTGTGATGTCCACACCTTTAGTGTACATGCATATAAATGGAGAATAAGGACAAGAGTAACCGATATGGACGACTCATGATGCATGTTCATATTGATTGAGACCAACACAAAATAAATAAACATATACATGATATTATGTCAAAACGACCGTCCAGACGTATTTGTGAACTAAAATCGTTAAAACAGAGGCTAGATCTGTTGAATTTGTTGAAGTGGAAGTGAAGTGGAGTGGGGTGGTCTGATATGACAGACCGCCAGAGGTATGGAGGGTAGTAGGTGGCGATTAGCCGGAAATCGGCATCTTCTCTTCTCTCATGCGGTCTAGTTCAGCAAGCACTCTGGGAAGTAACCGGGCGGTTAGCTTTGTCTAACTGCGGCTGTTGCGGTCTGGACTATGAGACCACACAGTCCGCTTAGAGCTTGTCAGGTTCTGGCTCGCGAAGGGGCAGGCGGTTAGCGCGGTCTGCAGAGACAAACCGATCAGTTCGTTGGGGCCTATTCGAGCGGTTTGCGCCAGAGTTCGCCGGTTGTGTGGGCTTGGTCATGGTGTTATGACAAGTCCGACTTGTTGCCTAGTTCGCAGTGCCCACATGGTTGCGTGGTCTGCTTCTGGAGCTCGCGGAGATTGACAGTTCGACTAGGCAAGAATATGGCTTTAGTCGCGGCTTGCAGTGTGCGCGGATTGGAAGCAGAGGCAACAACACGTGCAGGAAGGGAGGGAGTTGTCGTAGAGCCCATAAAAGCAAGAGAAGGATGGCGAGAAGAGATACCTGGCGACTAGAGGAAGGAGGCCGGGCGGTTAGGTGAGCCCGCAGCGTCTAGGGCCAGGAAGAAGGCCTGGCGACTAGAGGAAGGAAGCCGGGCGGCTACGTGAGCCCGCAACGGCTAGGGTCGGGAAGTAGGCCTGACGACTAGAGAAAGGAAGCCGGGCGACTAGGAGAGCCCGCAACGGCTAGATACGAGAAGCAGGCCCGACGACTAGAGGAAGGAGGCCGGGCGGCTAGGAGAGCCCGCAGCGGCTAGATCCAGGAAGCAGGCCGGGCTGCTAGGAGAGCCCGCAAAGGCTAGATCCAAGAATCAGTGGCTAGAGTTAGAAGAGCTCGTAGTGGGCGTCAAGAAGAGCTCGCAGCGGACTATGCGACAAGGCCGCGCAAGAAGAGCTCGCAGCGGCTAGGAGAACGGGCGGCTAGAAGAGCCCTTCGGATAGAGCCCACTTGACGAGTAAGGAGAGAGCGTAACGAACTATCCGGCAAGGCCGCGTAAGACTGAGTATCAGACATAAGAGACCGTGGCGGATAGAGAGGATAAAACCGCGGCTACTCGCGCGAACACTGGCAAGCGAGTAGAGGAGAGAGGTCGCAGCGGGCAGACCACGCGATGAGCAGAAGGCAGACCGCGCGACAAGCAGCGACAAGGAAGAGGGTGCAATGAGCAGACCGCGCGACAAGCAGGAGGCAGACCGCGCGACAAGAGTAGCAAGAGAGAGGAGGGCGCAGCGGAAAGAGAGAGGCGGGGCCAAGAGGATCCTCTATAAATGGAGAGACGGGGAGGAGAGGGGGAAGGATGTGGAGAAAAGGAGAGAAGCGGTTAGAGAAAAGGAGAGAAGCAGTTAGAGAAAAGAGAAGCCGCAGCAGGAGGTGGACACCGCAGGAGCGGTTAGGAAGAAGAATCCACGGTTAGGGAAGAGAGACCACCTAGAGCAAGACCAATATAGGCGGTTAGGGCAGAGAGACCGTAGTTAGCAAAAACACTAATCGCCTAGAACAAGACTAATCCCTTTGATACCATGTAGAGAAATGCAAGAGAGAAAAATAACCCAGATCTTTATTATTCAGTAAATACGAGAGTACATACACTTATATATAGAGAAAGATAGAGAGTGCCTTCTACATCTACAATGTGAGACTAAATAGAATATACATGAGCTTATACATGGGCTCCTCCTAATGGACTTTTTCATTACATTTTAACACCATTCATGAGCTCTGCTTGTCCAGATGATGATCATATCACAGTCGAAAGCGAGAAAACACCCTGAATGAATCTTGATGCACATGCTCAGGGTGCTTGGGCTGATCCCATCAGGAGAGCTCAAGGGAAAAGAGTTGCTAGATCTCTTGGGAATTTAGCGTTTAATACTTGCTTGCTTTTAATTCCATCATAGGTCCCTTATATACAAGTTACATAAATGTGAAAAATGTAGAAACGTTCAAACAATGTAAATTCACAGAATAAATTAAATGCTAAGAGGCACATGTATACTATACATACAATTTCAAGAAGCTGTCCTTTTTTTTTACATAGAATCCAACCTGTTTTCCGGTGGATGCTTCCATATCTTATCATACAGTTTGTTAACATGCCCAGTTTGTTTCCAAAGCAGGGGTCATTCCCGGTTTTGAAGTAAATACATCCATCATAGCTTTTCCGACAATGTATTCCTGGAAAAAAAGACAACATCATGTTGTAAGGAGACATAAATGAACATGTATGCTAACCATAATGTCGAAGTGGCTATACTCATAAGTATGTTTGAGAAATGTTAATATATTCCACAGCCAAACTTTTATTAGAAAGTTCTGTAAGAATATTCTGAAGGTTTCAAGCCACAATTTCAAAAAGATCCAAATGCTCGAATAAATGTTATGATGGAATTCAATCAGCTAAAGAATGCGAAGAAATCAAAGAAACTTATCGTTGTTCAACTGCTTCACATCTTCCCAATTAATATGATTTTTATTATTTACAGTTTCATGATTGTAAATTTAAATCAGATATTGCTACAGTGGACCCAGACAACCCAAATGGACCGAACCAACCGAAGTAGGCGGACCAAGCACCAGAGGTGATCGACCCAAACGAAAGCATGAAAAATTTAAGGAGCCACTTAGGTAATTCTATTAATCTTTATTTCTTGCCTCTTCGCTTCCACCACTTTTAATTTCAACAATTAAGTCTAGTGGTAAGCTATAGAAGGAGAAGAAACGAAATAATCTGATTTTACAAATTGGAATATTAGTATTTGGAACCTTAGGATGAACCTCTTACAACCCTCCCTCTCTTTAACTGATAGCCACTTCCTCCCAACACTCACTCCATCGGCAACCCCTCAGCCACTTCTTAATAATTGGCATTGTTGAAATTTCACAAGATGATCAGGAGATAGCTCTGATACCAAGTAAAAACTTTCAGAGCTATCAAACTAACAACTTGATCAAGCGAAAACGGGAACCAGGCACAGGAACACTCCAACCATAAACTGAGCTAAGTAAATCAGAGACAACAGAAGACAATCATAAATCTTGTAATATCAACTATCTTCATTACAAGGCAAGACATATATGACGAAACATGATTTCGCCAAGTACAAGGAGAAGAAAAAAGCAAGCAAGAACTTCAAGCCGGGCGGACTGCCTCAGAGACCGCCGAGTCCGCCGAGTACGCTGAGACCGCCAAGCCGCTGCTGCACCAACTAAACTACAGAGTCCGCAAAATCCGCGGACCACCCGTTATTCTGCTGAACGACCGCTCTGAAGGCCGCCGCCGACCTGAAAGAACAGACCGCCTAGTCCGCCGAGACCAACAGACAGGTTATTGAACTGGAAATTGCTGAAGGAGAGAAGACTGGCTGGCCGCAAATGCGACCTGCTGCAAACCGCTGATTGATAACCGCAAGCTTCAGTGATCCTTACCGCAGTCAGAACCAGATTCCAGGCTTCTCAGTGCTAGCCGCACAACCTGCAAACAGCAACCAGTTAAACCTTCTCAATCCGCGCGGACAAAAAACCCGAGGCCGCAGCAATTAACCAACGCTCAACTTACTATTCCTCAGTTACTGTTGATGTGACAGGGACGTACTATTTATAAGCGCGGAGAGAAATGTGGTCGCCGCCCTAGTGGATAGAATCACCACCCCAACCCGCAGCTAGCACAAGGCAGTCCGCCAAGTCCGCAAGGACAAGGCCAGACAAGCCAATCCGCCAGGCACCAAGGCAAAAATCCAGTCCGCAACCCGAGGGACACCGCATCAGTCTGCACGCTGCACAACACGCGGACACAACAACAGCCCACACACTGCACCAGTCCGCACACTACCCGCGGACACAGCAACAGCCCGCAACATAAGTCCACGACCAACATGCACAAACCACTCGGTCAACAAGCAGACACTGCGGACTCTGCGATCACCCTGGACTTGTCACAGATTGTGACCAGTCCAGCAACCAACCAAACTCTGGAACGAGCTCGGCGGACAAGGACCAAGTCCGCCGGCTCCCAAGACAGTCCGCCAACATGCGAACACTGTGGTTCACTAAACCACTTCACCAGAGCGAGGCCAACATCCGAAATCGCAAGCTCCAAGAGAAGTCCGCATAGAGCGAACTCTGCGGACTCAGAGTGAGTCCGCCCTTCCGCGAATACTCCACCTATCAGCAAGGTTACACCAGGGAACAACCACCACTAGCAGAACTGACGGACACCATCATCAGGCCGCAACAAACAGGCCGCCCAGACCGCACCATCAGCCCGCCCAGGCCGCGCGGTCTGCCTGATCAACCCCCCACTTTCACTTCACAATTTTCAACAGGCATGGCATGTCATTGCGCAACCGCCTCTATGCATGCACCATATTCGACGTAATGTTGAAACTTGCATGCACACTCTGGAAAAATTTGTCGCCCTAATTTACTTCAAAATCAACTCCCACGAAGATAGGAGCATATCCATGCAAGCCAAAACGTGCTTAATCTAACAGCAGATGCCCCATCTCCAATCATCCACCTCCAACAAGTCCGCACCGACGTCGTCCAAGGTCCCCATTCTCAGCGCTAATGGAAAACCTCATCCCGGGAGGCCGGGAAGAATCACACACTGCCTTGTCTTTTGGAGTTTCCAACCTTTCAAGGATCCAACCCACTCGCCAGGGTAGAATGGGCAAAAAAGTATTTTTGCCTTCAAGACACTGGAGATCATCAAGGCAGAGTTCACCATGGTACAGATGGGTCTCCCTCCATTGGATGTGATAGCTTTGCCAACTTTAAGACCCCATTTAAAGTGGCAGAAGTTGACAGTGGAATTTATGCATCATATGATCACCATCATGTAGGAAGAGCCTATGAGCACTTAAATGTGGTCAATCAAACGGAATGATTGATGGCCTAAGTAGCACGGGGACGGAAACTGGATACGATATGAAATGAATGTGGAAAATGTGATTTTTAAAAAAATAAGGATACAAGAAATATTTTAAAAATTGTTTAATTATTTTAATATAAGTATTAATTAATATAAATTAAGGCTCTGTTTGGTTGGGTTGCTGCTGATGAAAAGTTGCTGATGAAAAGTTGCTGATGGAAAAAGTACTGATTCCAGAAAACGGAGTTTTGTTAAAAAACTGTTTGGGTGAAATGGAGTTTTCAAAATGTCGTTTTGGAAAAGTTGTTTGGAAACAAAACGGAGTTTTGAGTGAAATTTTTTTATCATAACTTAATTACCAAGCATTAATAAATTTATGAAAAAAAACATTTCTTTTGACCACATAACACCCAATTCAAAAAAATATTGTTTCATTCAGCAGTCAGAACAAAGAACTCTTGATGAATATGAATCAAAGAAATTATTACAGCCCAAAAGAATTTCTGAAATTTTGCATGCCAAACATTTGTTAATTTCTGAAATTTGGTGAAGAATAAGAAGATGAAAAACTCCTGAAATGTGGAAAAAAAACTCCTGAAATTTGGTGAAGAAGAAGAAGAAGAAGAAATGGAGATCCGGAAGAAATGGAGATCGGGAGGCGGGAGCAGCAGCGGACGGTGGCAACGGACGGGAGATCGGGAGGCGGGAGCAGCAGCGGACGGGATCGGGAGGCGGGAGCAGCAGCGGACGGGGGATCGGGAGGCGGGAGCAGCAGCGGACGGGAGATCGGCTTTTGCGGTTGACCGCAGAAAAAAGCTGCTGCGTGGAACATGAACAAAAGAGCTGATGTAAATAAACGGGGTTTTGGAGAAAATCCGAACCAAACGCTGCTTATTATGAAAATGTCGGTGCGTTTCAACCGCACAGCAGCTGATAAGCTTAACCAAACGCCACCTAAGGCAACTAATGAATTACATGTACATATCTTGAAAAACAGACTTCTTATGTATACTTATAATCCTAAACCAATCAAGTTTTGAAAAAATTATGATGCACATCACCACTTATGAAAATTTGAAGTGCAAGCGTATAACAGATATTAATCTTTAACAAGAAAAATAAAAAGGCAGTTTAAACAGTGAATTTATAAATTTAAACAGTGAATTTATCAAAGCAATTCCAAAATATAACTAAATAAATGCATCAATTGATCAAAAGAGGAATGATCTCATTGGGAAAAAATTTGGACAACAAAGTTTCGATAGGAATCAGAAAAACTCATCATGCAAATGCCTGCAAATTAGTTCCAAGACATCTTTGAAATAACCTTAAGGAACACGTAGAATATCAAAGCTAAAATCAACCCAACAATCAAGTATCCAGTCAGCACATATCGTCAAAGTTTTTGACTTGAAACAACAACAACAGTACAAAAAATACTAAGTGACAGTTGTAAGAATACTGAGGTAGCATGAAGAAGGATACAATAGGCAGGGAAGAAGAACAGTGGAAAGGTAAAAGACAAGAAGATGTATTTTTTCAAAGAAAAATTTGGTGCTTCATGAAAAAAAAGAAGAGGAAGAAGAAGATGATGAAGGAGAAATAAAATGCAAAAGAAAAAGAAGGGTTTCAGCGGAAGAGAACTCACCATAGTAGAGGGTTTCAACAGAGCAGAACCCTTCGATGGGCGCACAAAGAGGAGAGGTTTGATGGGCGTGATGCGGGAGAGCATCAATGCAGAGAGGGGAGATCAACAATGGCAATGATGCAGTAGAGCTTCGACGTACATCTGACCAGCGTGATGCTTATCGAAAGCACTGTAATGCGGAAAATTTTCGGGCAAACGAAAAGCAATTTTGTAACCTAAATATCTAAGCCGCTTGAAATCTAAGCTGCGGGATCCTCTTATTTTGAAATAATTTTTATTTATTTAAAAAATGTGTTTCTTGCGTTTCGGAAACACGTTTCCGGGCATTTCCCATATCTGATAAGCGTTCGAGCCGATACGCAAAGCATTTTTAAATATTTGTGCTTCGTAGTCGATGGCTACATTGATGAGTCCATCAAACTTGTAAATCAAGACACATCTTTCTGAAGACTGTTATTTGGGCTACTCAATGCACAAATATATGTGCTCGTCTCCGCATGCTTGGCCCGAAATGCTCTCCCGAGCTATCAACACGGCCCATAATGTTGATTCTGAGCTCGTCCTACCCGGTCCCTATTCACACTGCAACATCCACTGCCAATACAATCCCCATCCTACTCATGTAAACTGCAAGCAACATACCTTCCTCGAACTACACTGATGAGTATAAAAATATACAATTTTATTTCATATTAAATATACATATTTATAAATAAAAACCTTAGTTTTTATTATATAAAACTAACTATTTTTATTATATTGTATTTTTTGTTTTAAAATTAAATTTTAAGTTTTTTCTGAAATTTGTATTTTTTCTTAGGTCACGCCCCTAGGTCACGCCCGTGACCTAGGGCGTGACAGCTCTTTTTAATTCCGTTTTCTGCTATTTTGCTGGACAGCTCAAACTCAGGAAATCGTTGGTCACGCCTGATGAACACGCCCGTGCCAAAGGCAACACGCCCGTGACCTAACCAAGTTCTATCCAGAAGTCCAGCAAGCTGCCGCGCTGTCGCCACGCCCCGTGCCGCCTGTTGAAGTACATGCATGACACGCCCGTGACCTATTTTGACACGCCCGTGACCAGTTCAAGTCTATCCAAATCTCCAGCTGGCTTGCCACCTGTCCCGACAGCCTGTATGTCACGCCCGTGACCCTGTCACGCCCTACCCGACACGCCCGTGTCAGGGGGCATGTCACCTGAAATTTTTTTCTATAAATAGGCCGGCAGGGATTTGTAAATTCAATTGAACTCCAGCAGATTCCTTAAGAACTGTTAGGACTCCCCAGCTCTCTGACAAGGAACTGGTAGTAGCTTTCAAGTATTCTAAAGTTCTGTAAGTTGTAATTTTTCAGCTTTATTTTCAGCTTTTTAGAAAGTTGTAATATTTTCGGACTTTATAAAATAGACTCTTTCAATTTCAATTCTGAGTACTTTACTGCTTTCTTTTACTTTATTTTCTTTATACTATCCCGAATGAAAGGCGAAGCTCTGCTTATGTCCTGGATTAAGATAGTGTAAAACTGCTTTCAAATCTATTTTCAAAACCCTATTCTTTCATACTATTCCGAATGAAAGGCGAGGCGAAAGCCTAAGTCCTGAATTCAGATAGTGCGGAAGCGCTGCAAAATTTTACTACCCTATCTCAACAACAAAGGTGAAGCGAAAGCTTAAATCCTGGATTGAGATAGATAGGTAGATATTATTTTCTGTACTTTATACCGCCCCCATCCTGAGAAGAGGCTAAGAACCCTTAGCACTTGGTCAAGATGAGCTCTGGGCTGGATACTATTTTCAACTATTTCAACTCTACTTTCTAGTTATTCTAACTAGGGTTTTCTTAATTGATCATATACCAGGTGACGAGACACTACGTTTACGTTAACCCGTTTAAACGCAAGCCTTCCCGGTCGTACTTTCGAGTCAGTGATGCTACCACAGGAACCCTCTCGTTAAGTTAGATAATTAAGAAATAAAGTTGTTCTTTAATAGGCGAATTAATATCCGCTCAAAGTAATTCTGAAATCAAGGACTAAACTCTAAGTCCCTCTCTTAATAAAATCACGTATATATATTTTTCTATCTTTAGTTTTTAAACATAAACCCAACTCCGTTCTTTCGATAAAATAATAGTCAGTTCTAAAAAGTAGAATAATTAACACCGATCCCAGGAAAAATACGACCTTGATATTTTCTACAAAATACTATACTCCTATGCGATAGGTACTCTTGCCTTAATCCACAGGATATAAGTAAGTAAACAAAGAGATAGACTTATATACGTAAAAGATTATATAAAACCAAATCTATCTTCTTTAAAACAAACTTTACTTATCATACACCCACCAAAACATCCCTTCCTGAAGGCCTAGATCTGCCCGTTCACTAACCACCAAACATCCCCTTCTTCCTCTACCATCCACAAAAATAAACCAGCACCTTGCGTTTCCAACAAGGAATAACAATCTCCCGATCACAGACTTATGCTTCCATTGCAAATAACCATGTTCACTGCTTCATGGCATGATTTTTCAAAATCCAACTGCCATGATTTACCTATTCTATCGACACTACAAAACTAACAAGGGGCCATACACAATGATCAAATTGTGATTATGATCAATAGTGGCGGAAACCACAAGTTCATCTCCGTTGGCTTGGCAAAATAACTCTAACTCAGTCATCAAAATTTTTTTTGAAGGATTAAGTTGTGTGAGAGGTGACTACTCTCGAACAAACTTTCACTAAAATGAGATGAGATACAACTCAGGAATTAATCTCTGCCAACTCTCAAGGGTTGGATCCTTTAGAGAGATTTCTCTCCCAGATAGGCTCAACAACCCAAGATCCAAAAGATGCCTAGAAACATCTATGACATCTACTATAAAGGCACTTGGGGCACGCTAATTAAGAAAATGTTCTTAATTAGTTGCAAATATAAATTCCCTAAAACAGGAACACAATTTACTAATTAATACTAATTAATTGAAGGTAATAATTAATATTTCTTAATTCATGACAAATAATGATAACATCCTTAATCTAATCATGGCGTGATAAGTCGAGCTTCTCAAAACCATCTCCTTGCCTTCCAAATTGATTATCAAGTGTAGCCCCAGCGGAGAGCAAATAATACCTGATCATTATTAAAGGGGTCCCTTACTCATACATATACTTGAGTAAGGGAAAATCTAGAAACAAGAAAAAGACTAAACTACCCCAACACGGGGTAAATACAGGAAAGGACTAACGCGACTTGAAAATAACATATTACACATATTACAACTCTCCCCCTCAAATCGGACGGAAGATGTCGGTCATCCCAAGCTTTTGAATATCGTCGGTAAACACGTCACACCCCAAGCTTTTGGTAAACACATCGGTCAGCTGATATTTGGAATGAACAAACAGAGCAACAACTGTTTTTTTCCAAGTGATCTTTGATAAAGTGTCGATCAACCTCAACATGCTTTGTCATGTCACGTTGGACGAGGTTATGAGCAATATTAATGGTTGTCTTATTGTCACAGAACAAGGAGAAAGGGGCTGCCACAGAGAAACCCAGATCCTGTAATACAGTACGCAGTCATAGCCCCCTCACATAAGCCTTGGGACATGGCACGATATTCTGCCTCTGCACTTGATCTATCCACCGCATTCTGCTTCTTGCTACGCTACGTTACAAGGTTTCCACCAACAAAGGAGCAGTATCCTATTGTGGACTTTCCGTCATCATGACAACCAGTCCAATCAGCATCAGTAAAAACCTCAATCTTCAAGTTATTGTTCCTGGAGAATAAGAGACCACGACCAGGAGCTTTCTTTAAATATCGCAGGAAACGATACGCAGCTTCTTGATGTCTGATTCGAGGAGAATGCATATATCTGCTAAGGATACCAACTGCATACGTAATGTCGGGGCGAGTGGAGATAGATATAACCGACCAATCTTTGATAATGTGATACATCCGTGTGATCACCATCACCATCTTCATCAATCCTGTGATTTTCCTCCATAGGGGTGTTCGCAGGAACACAACCGAGCATACCAGTTTCCTTTAGGAGATCCAATATGTACTTTCGTTGGGATATAAAGATACTCTGCTCAGATCTGACCACTTCGATACCCAGGAAGTACTGTAATCTTCTCAAGTCTTTCACTTAATATTCAGTAGACAGGAGGGCCTTGAGATTGACAATCACCTCTGTGTCATTTCCAGTAATCACGATGTCATCCACGTAGACAATGAGAACCACAACACGCTGTTCATGTCTCCGGATAAACATGGTATGATCAGATTGGGCTTGCTTGTACCCGAACTTGAGCATTGCCATGAGAAATCTCCCGAACCAGGCCCTAGGTGATTGCTTCGGGCCATATAAAGATTTCCTTAGGTGGCAGACAAGTCCTTCAGCTCCTTCACAAAACCAGGAGGAAACTTCATGTATACCTCCTCCTCAAGTTCACCATGGAGGAATACAATTTTCACGTCCAGTTGATGGAGTTCCCAGTCCAGGCAAACAACACAAGATAATAATACCCGAATAGAGTCCATCTTTGCTATAGGAGAAAACGTCTCCTGATAATCAACTCCTTGAGTCTGAGTGTATCCTTGAGCGGCCAGACGTGCTTTGTACCGTTTCACCTTGCCATCTTGGTTTTGCTTAACAGAGAAGACCCACTGAGAACCTATAACTTTCTTTCCTGAAGGGAGAGCATCCCACGTGTGATTTTTGTCCAGGGCAGACATTTCATCTTGCATAGTCTGTGTCTAAGCAGGTATCTCCAAAGCTTCCTGTCATGTCTTAGGAATAACAACTAGGGAAAGAGACGAAACAAAGGTCTGATGAATCAGAGTAAGATGGTGGTAAAGCACATGATTTGAAATAGGATGTTGCGTACAAGTAGCTTTACCTCAATTTAGCAATGCAAGAGGAATATGCAAATCAACATCATCAGAATATGAGTCTGAAGTCGGCACTGGTAGAGGTGGAGCTGTGGTAGCCTGTGTACCTGAACGACCGTGATATACGTGGGGAAACGGAGAAATCATAATAGAGGAGTTCGGTACCGAGATAGGACGTATGGGTACCAGAGTGGAATGAGTGGAAGGAATGGAAGGAATGGAAGGGCGAAGAGAAAGAGGAACAGGAGTAACATCTGTATCACCACTACTCTCCCCTGACGAAAAAGATGAGTCGAAGGCAGAAAATAGGGCTCCCCCTCACGAAAGGTGACATCCATAGTACAGAACATATGTCGGGATGGGGAGTGATAACAACGGTATCCTTTGGTCGTAGAAGAATAACCAAGGAAAACACAACGTTGAGCCCGAAGATCAAGTTTGTCACGAAGGGGTTGATGCACATGTACGAAACAGACACACCCAAAGACACGGGGTGGTAAATGGGAAGTATGAACCACGCCAGAGGTGGAAAGACGAGCTAGAGGAGTAGTAAAGGAAAGGACACGAGAAGGAAGACGGTTGATAAGGTGAGCAGCTGTAAGAACCGCATCACCCCAATAAGATTTAGGGAGGTGCATAGTGATTAGGAGACAACGAGCAACCTCGAGGAGGTGCCGATTTTTCTATCACGATCATTATACTCGCCAGAGGTGGAAAGACGAGCTAAAGGAGTAGTAAAGGAAAGGACACGAGAAGGAAGACGGTTGATAAGGTGAGCAGCTGTAAAAACCGCATCACCCCAATAAGATTTAGGGAGGTGCATAGTGATTAGGAGACAGCGAGCAACCTCGAGGAGGTGCCGATTTTTGTATCACTTATACTCTCCTCCCCATTGTCACTTTAAAGAACACAGATAGAGGCATTGAATTGTGTCCAGGTAGTACACAGATAGAGGCATTGAATTGTGTCCAGGTAGTACACAGATAGAGGCATTGAATTGTGTCCAGGTAGTACACAGATAGAGGCATTGAATTGTGTCCAGGTAGTACAAGCCGCCACGGTTCCTACCACTGTCAATGTTCTTCTTCTTCTTCTGCTTCTTCTTCTGCTTCTTCTTCTTCTGCTGCTTCTGCTGCTTCTTCTTCTGCTTCTTCTTCTTCTGCTGCTTCTGCTGCTTCTTCTTCTGCTTCTTTCTTCTCCTTAGCAGCTGCTGCTTTAGCAGCTGCAGCTGCAGCTGCTGCTTTAGCATCTGCTGCTTTAGCAGCTGCTGTTTAGCAGCTGCTGTTTAGCAGCTGCAGCTTTAGTAGCTGCAGCTGCAGCTTTAGCAGCTGCAGCTGCAGCTTTAGCAGCTGCAGCTTTAGCAGTAGCAGCTGCTGCTGTAGCAGTAGCAGCTGCTGCTGTAGCAGTAGCAGCTGCTGCTGTAGCAGTAGCAGCTGCTGCTTTAGCAGCTGCTGCTGCTGCTGCCCAGATTTCACTGTCCAATTCTTGTAATGAATGTCTTAGCTTCTGTTTTTGTAATAAATGTTCTTGTACTTTTTTTATTACGGCAGTTATGTCCCAATCACACACTCCCATTAGTGTCACTGGTTCAACGTCTACATCAGTAACGAGTAGATTTATTTCTAATGACGCAAACAAGGATGATAATGCCCCACTCTGGGCTTATGTGTCTCTTATCCATAGTAGAGAAGTTGGTGGGGGAAACAGAAAGTGGAAATGTAATTTTTGTGAGGTTGATTTCAGCGGCTCGTATTCTAGGGTAAAAAGTCACTTGCTAAAAATATCTGGGACAGGGATTAGGGTATGTGCAAAGGTGACCACAGAGTATTTAAAAGAGCTTCAAAGAGTGGTTCAACGTCTACATCAGTAACGAGTAGATTTATTTCTGATGACGCAAACAAGGATGATAATGCCCCACTCTGGGCTTATGTGTCTCTTATCCATAGTAGAGAAGTTGGTGGGGGAAACAGAAAGTGGAAATGTAATTTTTGTGAGGTTGATTTCAGCGGCCCGTATTCTAGGGTAAAAAGTCACTTGCTAAAAATATTCGGGACCGAGATTAGGGTATATGCAAAGGTGACCCCAGAGTATTTAAAAGAGCTTCAAAGAGTGGTTTCTATTTCAGAAGAAAAATGCAAACTTCCAAGATCATGACATTTTCCAATGTAAGTCCATCTTCTCAATTAGTTGGGGAAACCAAAAAAAGAAGAGGTGGACCTATTGATATGGTTCTTCAAAATAAAGCTAGAGATGAGTTGAGGAGCCACATAGCTAGGATGTTTTATTCTGGTGGTTTGCCATTTCATCTAGCTAGAAATCTGTATTATATTAGTTCGTATAAATTTGCGGCTAATCACAATCTTGATGGATTTGTTCCTCCTGGATATAATGCTCTAAGAACTACACTTTTGCAAAAGGAAAAATCCAATATCACTAGAATGCTTCAACCAATAAAAGATACTTGGCCCCAAAAGGGAATCAGCTTAGTTAGTGATGGTTGGACAGATGCTCAGAAAAGACCCTTGATTAATTTTATGGCGGCTTCTGAGGATGGTTCGATTTTTTTAAAGGCAGTTGATGCATCATGAGAGTACAAGGATCGACATTATATTGCAAAATTGATGATTGAAGTCATTAATGAAGTTGGTGCTGAAAATGTTATACAGGTTATCACTGATAATGCGCCGGTGTGTAAGACAGCAGGAGCAATTGTGGAGGCACGATTCCCACATATTTTTTGGACACCTTGTGTTGTGCATACCTTAAATCTAGCATTAAAAAATATTTGTGCCGCTAATAATACAGATCGCTGTGCAACAGTTAGAGAACAATGCGGATGGATAACTCAAGTGGCCAATGAAGCTCAGTCAATCAGAACTTTCATAATGAATCATCAATACAGGTTGAACATGTATAACTCTTTTGTCTCACTCAAGTTACTTGCAGTTGCGGAAACACGCTTTGCTTCAACTATAGTGATGTTGAAGAGGTTTAAACTTGTGAAGATGAGTTTGCTTAATATGGTTGGATGTCCCGAATGGACTACGTATAGAGCAGATGATGTTGAGAAAGCTCTGGAGGTTAAAAATATCATATATAATGACAAATTGTGGGATGATGTGGAGAAGATCCTTGATATAACAAGACCCATATACGATATGCTTACGGTTTGTGATACAGATAAACCTAACCTTCATTTGGTATATGACATGTGAGATTCAATGATTGAAAATGTAAAAATTGAAATATATAGACATGAGAAGTTAACGGACTTGGAAGCTCATTGCCCTCTTTATGAGGCAATTTATGATGTCCTCGCTGATCGGTGGACTAAAAGTTGCACACCACTACATTGCATGGCTCATTCTCTTAACCCAAGCTAATTTCTTTTGCATACTTGACTTTATACCATTTATTATGATTTATTTATTTACTATGTGGTTTCCATTGTAGGTATTATAGTAGGGAATGGCTTGATGGAGGGCCAAATAGAGTTGTTTCAAATACGGATGAGGAGATTTCCTTGGAGAGGAATAAATGTTTGAGAAAATATTTTCCTGATGTGGTGGAGAGGAATATAGTAATCAATGAATTCTCTAGGTTTACGGGGCTTGGTCAAGCTTTTAGTGAGCCAGATAGTTTGGAGAGTAGAGCTTCATTATTGCCCAAAGATTGGTGGAGTTACTATGGAACTTCAGCACAAAAATTGCAAAAGATTGCTTTGAAGCTTTTAGGTCAACCTTCTTCATCTTCCTGCTGTGAAAGAAATTGGAGCACATACTCATTCATTCACTCCTTAAGAAGAAATAAAATTCTACCACAAAGAGCTGACGATTTGGTGTATGTAGCAATCTACGCCTATTATCGAGGAGAAATGAACTCTACAATCAAGGAAGGAGTAAGATGTGGGATATAGGAGGAGATGCTTGGGCAAATCCATTTGATGGAGTTGGCATGCTTACGATCGCCAACTTGTCTTTAGATGAGCCAGAAATTGAAGATGCTTTAATCTCCAACAATACGGAGGAAGATGAAGAAAATGAGTGATGAACATCTTTAAATTTTAAATGTTTATGTTTATGTTTATGTTTAAGAACTTCAATTTTAAATGTTTACATTTATGTTTATGAACTTCATGTTTATGTTTATGTTGACAATTGTTTAAGAACTTATCCAGAAATTCATAGATGTTTTGGCAAATGTTTATGTTTATGTTTATGTTCAAGAACTTCATGTTAAATTTTAAATGTTCATGTTATATAATTGCATTTGTGATATATAAATATATAATTATTATATTTAATACAACGTATCTTGCCGTACCCGTATCCTTGTTTTTTAAATTTGCCGTACCGCCGTACCGGATACGTATCGTACCCGGTACCCGTACCTGTACCGGTGCTTCCTTGGTTCTCCTCCATCGAGGAGCTGCGCAACAGTCCCTGCCCTTGTCGTCAACCCTAATCGACGACGTCCAGCAACTTCTGTTGACCTTCTCTCGCGGAGCAGTCGATCTCCTCTTGCACAACAGTCAACTTCCTCCTCCACAGTTCTTCTTCCTCCGAACCCTCAGTTCCTGTCATCGCCACTCACCGCAAGCCACCCAGTTGTTTTTCTTCCTTAGCGAGAAACCACATGATTACATTTACACCCCTCTTCCTCCTTCCCCTCAACTGTTAAATGTCCCGCTTCTTCCCCAATCATGAATCCTCCAGCAAGCCCTTCTCAACCATTTTCCTAACATCATGTGATCCCTCCTGCGGAGCCACGCAACTTTAACAACCGGGTTCAACCACCTCAAAGCATCCATCCACCTCCATTCGACCACCGCTGGATTTTCTTTGCTTTGTAAATTTCATTGTTTGGTGTTTTTTTATTTTTTTTATTTCCACTAAAACTTAAGGGCAAGTTTTTTCATGCTGCAATTATATATGCGATGCTCTGTGGTTCTGAATGTTGGGCAGTGAATTATATACATGAGCAAAAATGGGAGTTGCGCAGATGAGAATGCTTAGGTGGATGTGTGGACAAACGAGATTGGATAAAATTATGAATGAAAGTATCAGGGATAAGACAGGAGTAGCACCAATTGCAGAGAAGATGCGAGAAGCTCTTCTAAGATGGTTTGGACACGTACAAAGGAGACCATTAAAGGCACCTGTTAGGCGTTGTGAGAGTCTAGTCACTAGGCATGTTAAACGAGGGAGGGGTAGACCAATAAAGACTTGGAATGAAACTGTAAGGAAAGACATGATGTACTTAGACATTAGTGAGATTATGACAAAGGATAGGGCACAATGGCGACAAAGGATCCATATAGCCGACCCCACTATAGTGGGATAAAGGCTTGAATGTTGTTGGTGGTGGTGTTTTTTTTATCTCATTATTATATATTGGAGATCACCTTATATTTGCTTGGGAACTTTGGCTTGTTTGAGTAGTTGTTTGCAATTTTTTATTTTCCTATTAAGCTCAATTGTGGAGGTTCGCAGTTGATAGCACTAAGTGTGAAACTTGAACATTATTTTGCGTGCTCACTTGAAATTAAGGTTCACATTGAGACTAGTTTGTCGAAATTGTATAAATATAATTGCTATGATTTTATTTTTGGGTTAAGGATTATACATGTATCTTTTAGATTGAAATTGCTCGAGTCCATTGTACTGTTTACATTAAATTGCTTTAGCTTCGGCACATCCCCGTCACACAGCCTACTCTGTGTCACTAAGGGTAGGTGAAATTTGCGTTGGTAGTTGTGGCAATGGCGATGACTGGAGGTAAACAATTGGGACGAGGAGTGGCGGGCTGCCGGTGGATGGCGCAACGAACGGTTTTAACCAGCGAGAGCTGGTTTTAATTGTCGGATCAATATGGGGTTGTAATAGCCATCGAGGGTGCTGGGGTCGACTCAGCCAGCGATAGCTGGTTTCAGCTATCGGATCAAATATGGAGGGTTGAGTGTATGGGTCTGGTTGGTGACTGCGCAGAGGGTAAACAGAGAATAACTTGACCTAGAGTAAAGTCGATGAGGCTAAGACTGGATGCGGCGATGGATGGGGTGGGTTCATGGGATTGTGGAGATGGTGCCACAGTTGTGGGGGTATGGAGGATGGGTGAAGTGGAATAGCAAGGGATGTGGGTGCTGAAAGGGAGGAAATAGTTGAGTCAGGTCTGTTTTGGTGATGGAGGAAACTTGTACTTGTGAGTATAAAATATTTGAGGTACACTCACGAATCTTCTTTCTTATCTATCAAATTAATCCGTCTTGTTTGGGATTGAGCAACGTAAAAAGGAGGCCCTGTTATAATGTATGAAGTTAGCAAACAAAGGAAGTAGCTCAAAACAGACTATGTTGAATGTTTGGTGCGATGTGCATGAAGGCTTGCTTTCAAAGTCAAGATCCATCGAAACTTGTCAATGGTACCGTTAATGAAATTCCAATAGGTACTTCAGACAATGCTGAATAACGGGGGATATAAAAGATTACACATGCAAAAAATTCTTTATTTACCATAAGAACATCAATTGACAAAAAAAATCAACAACAATGTTGAGATATTAGTACACCAAAAGAAGTTATGGTGATATTTGCGATGCTGTTTTACAAAAAACATACTACAATTGTTGGAGAATGAAATTGATTATACTTTAACACAAGTATGTATATTTCTAAATATTTCATGAGGGTGAAAGCTTTTTGAACTTAAATTTTATAACCAGATGCAGATAAGAAAATCAGTGAAGAAAAAATGTGACGATTTTTCATGCGAGAATGGAAGAACGAACAAATTCATTACCTCAATTCAAAGTTGGGCTAATCAGCCTCTAGGCTAAAGATTTCATAGTTTATTGACCAATCAAGAGGCCTTGGAAAAGTAAATGGAAAAGAATTTCAAGACAAATGACATCCTCTTTTCCAAAGAGAAGCAATATAAGCAAGCATCTGTCGAAAACAAGCCTACTGAAAGAGGGGGGAAAACCAAGAACAATAACTCAAAAAAGCCTCAATCTAAGAGTTTTATATAGGGAAAAATTAAGCATATCAAGAAATATTATACTGAAATTCTTCAAATCAAATGTTGCAAGAGAGAATGTGATGGGGGCCACAGTTCACGACCGGGCTGACCATTATCGGAACCACGTTTGTAGATTGCGGCCAACATGTCTATTATGCCGTCCGACATGTCATTTTTGATGAGGAATCGGAACGGTTCCGCAACATTTGAAAAATCTTGCGTTTTCTAGTATTGCGGCCGACATGTCGGCCCAATATTGCGGCTTATTGCGGGGGTGATGGAGGTTAATTGCGGCTATTATTAATTTATCATTATACTTATTTTATATATAGGAAATTAATAGTATTAAGCTCTCGTTTGTCGCTCGACTCCTCACATTCCGCCAGTGGCATGCCCTAATCTTTGTCTCTCACAATCTTCTTCCTCTCTCGGCTCTTGTCTTCTTCTTGGCTCTCTGGTTCTTTGGTGATTCTCGCACCAGAGCTGTATTCTTCAAATTGTTTGGTGTTTGTCGTCTGTCGTCTTCTTCTCGGCACTGGTTCTCGACACATTTCCTCCTCTCCTCTCATCTTCTGTGGCTTTTGTTGTTTTTCATTGCAAGAAATGCTGTGAAAAAAATATTCAGCTATACACTAGGTTTCAACCTTATTTTTGCAACAAATGATGAAGATTTTTTGTTATAAGATTTTGCAATGATGTATGACATGATTGAAAGTATGTTACATTTTTTATTTATTATAAATAGGTTAGACACTTGTTAGTCGTTTAATTTTCTCATATGAATTTTATTTTACACTTAAATAGATAAAATAATTACCATCTAATTAATAAATAAAAAGTATTATGAAAAAAAAATATAATTATAATATTACAATCCGTCATTTTGAAATGTCACTGACATTAAGCATGATCGAGTGAGAGTGCTACCAAGTTAGATGACATGGTGGGTAATTAGCCTGGATTATCTTAAAACCATAAAAATATGAAGCCCAGCTTAGTGTGGGCTGGTCGAAGGAAAGCGTACAATAAAATGTGTAGCCAAATGAAAATGAATTGATTAATTGTCTAAAGGAGCAGCCAATATATACATATGGGAATACAAAATAAAGCTATTTTCTCTAACATTACAAATAAAGCTATTTTCTCTAACATTGCAAATAAAGCAATTTTCTCCAACACTCCCCCTCAAGTTGGGTGTGTAATGTATGTCATGCCCAACTTGCCCAGCATTTTGTCAAAGGAGCTCAGACTCAGCCCCTTGGTAAACACATCTACAAGCGGTTGGTTTAATGGAACAAAAGGGGTACTCACAATCCCCCTAATTATGTTTTTCTTAATGAAGTGTCTGTCGATCTCCACGTGTTTAGTACAATCATGTTGGACTGGATTGTGGGCAATGCTGATAGCAGCTTTGTTATCACAATAGATCCTGATTGGACCAATGCACTCTATATCAAGGTCCTTCATAATCGACTGAATCTATAGCCCTTCACATATCCCATGTGTCATTGATCGGAACTCAGCCTCAGTACTGGATCAGCCTACAACGTGTTGTTTCTTGCTCCTCCAAGTCATCAAATTGCTCCCAATGGGTCAAAATCCCAATGCAAGTCGTGAAGGAACTCGAAGATGCGATTTTGTTCTTCCCTTGCTCTCACCAGCACCTCATCTTCTGGAGACACGAGGGTCAAAGAATCAAAGTAATCATACTCCTAATAGAGTTGGATGAACTCCGATTAGTAGGAAGATGGGGGTCGATCACCCTATAACATCCCTGACCTGCAAATATAATATAGCATGGGTCTGGCCGGAGTCCCACGGCATATAACATCCACAAACGTAAAATGCTATTAATTGATAATAGGAAAGCTAACCAACCACTTCATAAATTTTACACAAAAAGGCTACAACGGAAACTTTTAGAAAAAAAAACCCAAACAAAAGGGGCCCGAATGTCCACGGTTAATAGGAAAGCGATACTAAAAAGTTACGGCCTTAAGGCCTTACATGACTTTCAAAATAGTACAAGAATAAAACTACTAGAAAACCAAAAAAAGAGACAATGATCTCCAGCTCCTCAGCAACTCATGGGCTTCGGCCCACTACACACTGCTGCGAGCTGCGCCACCTGAAACCAAGAACAAATGGGCGGGGTAATGAACCAGCATGGGGTTGACCAACACAACGTAATGACCCCGTACGCCTCACGCTACCCTTGAAGCGCGTCGCTACCCTTGAAGCCCGCCTAGTAGTGGAGAACCCCTTCCGTGCATTTTTATGTTCACAATAAATTTTTTTTCTTGACGTCGGTCATTGATGGGGTTCCACAGTAGTTCGGACAAACCGGAGGTTTTTTGTCACCCCCACAACCAGCTTGCCAACACAATTCGAGCGTGATCATTCTTACACGATTCCGAGTCTGTTTGGTCTCTTAAACAAACACCAAGGCATCCCCGAGTTGAGTGTTTGATATGTGAGCACTGGGACCTGTGTACGCCGCGTGATCGCACACACATGCCCCCAAACAAGCACATATATTGTGCGCACCGCGCAGGCAAGTCTCGCGCGCGTGCACAAGCGCCCCGCGCACTAACGGACACACCCCACGCGCACTAACGGACACACCCCACGCGCACGCCGACACGTGTGTCCCGTGCAGGCCCGCGCGCAGCGGGCGCGTGCAACCTTGCGCGGGCAGTGGGCGCGCTTGCCGCCATCCATCTCCGTCACGCAGCTGCCTCCATCCTCGCCGACAAACCTGCTCGGCCCACCAGGGGGCACACCCATTATTTTATGAAACTTCGTGATCCAAGAGATCAAAATCGTGCATTCTTATTCGCCGAGCCATAGGAACTTGCACGAAAATTAACGGCTAGCGACCGTAGCGACTGAGCCATAGGAACTTGCACGAAAATTAATGGCTAGCGACCGTAGCGATTGACCACGCACAGATCTGACTTCCACGCGTCGATTTGAACTCCAAATTGACTTTCTACGGCGGAAACGGCCTTCCTCCTATAGATCGGCGGTAGCTCACGATAAAACCAGAGCTTAAAGCTGTAGGTCGGCAGTTCAAGCTTGGCAAGGGGGGTTGGCATTCCTCCCTTCTCTCTTTCTCTCTCTCTTGGTCGCCGATGCAGCAAGGGAAACAAGAAGGCTCGACAAAGGAGCCTTCCTCCCTTCTCCCTCTCTCGGTCGTCAGGGCAGCAAGGGCGGACGAGTCTCCCTCTTAGACGGTGTAGCAAAACCCGACAACCCCCCTTTCTTTCTCCCTTCACTCTCGACGGCAGTAGCAGGAGAAGAAGCTGGCGGGATCGATCGAGAGAAGGGGACACCTGCGGCTTCCGTGAAAAACGAGAGAAGGTGAAAAGGGGGTCGGCCGGATGAATGGGGAAGGCTTAGGGTTTAGGTTGCTTTTTATACTTAAAACCTAATGAGAAATGTTATCCGCAGACCAACTCGCCCATACGCACCCCAGGACTAGTTTAAATTAAACTAAGGCGTTACAGACCCTGTCGCAGGAGGAATATCCTGCATCGAAGTTGGTAGATCTGAGCCGCATTTCCACGACATGAGTACGTGGTCTCTGCGCGCTTCCAAATATCCACTGCAGTATCCAAGAATAGATAATTTTGAGCGATGAGCTCCGTCATAGAGTTAAGCAACCAAGACATCACCAGGGAGTTCTTAGACTCCCACCGAGGCCACTCAGGAGAAGAAACATAAGATGTTTTCATCGTGCCACTGACATAACCAAACAACCGACGGCTTTTGAGGGCAAGCCTGATAGAGCGGGCCCAAGGGAGGTAGTTGGAACCATCCAACTTCATAGTAGTGATTTGAGGGATGTCATGTTCCGGATTGACACAGCAAGGTCCAACGGAGGCCGGAGTAGGAGAAGTCGCTCCACTGGAAGACATATTTGTAGAGGAATCACTCCCAACCATACAAATCCCAAATAGAAATCGAGGGCACACACAAGGGATCACAACGGATGTTGGGAGAGAGGGGTTGCCCTCATAGAAAGAGGGGAAGAACCTGCATGCCCAATAGAAGACAACGGAACGACAAAAAAAGAGGAAAGGGAACGCCGAAAATAAGAAAATCAATACCCCATGTGACTGGCGACCCTAGAGCACGGGAGAAGGAGCGGAAGAGTGAGCGGGAGAGGAGGCGGTAGCGCCCCTAGAGGAGGGAGGCGTCGGTGGCTGAGGGAGAGGGAGCGGAGGCGGAGAGGGCACGACGATGGGAAGAGAGCCGCGGAAGCAGCAAATGACGTGCGGCGGCAAACAAGCGAACCAGTGAGCGGGCAAACCCTTGTCCTCTGATACCATGTCGAAATGTCGTGAAGGGGAAAAATGAATTGATTAAGTGTCAAAAGGGGCAGCCCATATATATATATATATATACAAGCAGTCGTGCACGGGGGACCCCGTGCGGGCAACATTCGTCGTGGGTGCGACATTTGTCGAGGGTGCGACATTTATCCTGGGTGCGACATTTGTCGATGGGGCGACATTCGTCGTGAGGGCGACATTCGTCGTGGGTGCGACATTCGTCGAGGGGATGACATTGGTCGTGGGGGCGACATTGGTCGTAGGGGGCGACATTGGTCGTGGGGCGACATTGGTTGGGGGTACACATTGGTCGTGGGGACGACATTGGTCGTGGGGGCGGAATTGGACGTGGGGGCGACATTGGTCATGGGAGCGACATTTGTCAGGGGCGGTGACATTGGTCGCGGGGGCGACATTGGTCGTGGGGGAGACATTCATCGTGGGGGTGACATTGGTCGTGGGGCTGACATTCGTCGTGGGGGTGACATTGGTTGTGGGGCTGACATTGGTCATGGGGGTGACATTGGTCGAGGGCGGCGACATTGGCCGGGGACGGTGACATTGGTTGGAGGCTGCGACATTGGTCCCGCTTATAATAACTCTTTATGTCTTAAATCAAAGAAAGCACGCCATCTTTTACTGAATAATTTTTGAGGCTGAACACCTTCAGAGTTCTTTTGTTTAGTGTTACTTAAGAACGTATTCTTAAGTCATGAGAATTGCTTGGTATCAGTATTCTTAGATATATGACTTTGTTTGGCGCGGCGGTGGAGGTCATGAACATGGTGGTTATGAACCGTCATTCATGAATGCCCGATCACACCTAAGAAATTTTATCCACTTTTAAGTTCAAAACCAGTTTTATTTTTTTGATGGCGGTCATAACCGCGGTCATGCTAAACATACATTCTATGGTTGTGAAGTTTTTTCCCAAACTCACCGGAGCAAAAAAGCTGCCCCAAGGGTTGTTTGATGTCAGTCTTGTGGTTCAATGTAAAATGTCAATGAAATTTCCAGTTGCAAGATGTCAATGACATTTCTAGTAGCAAGGTGTCAATGACATTTCTAATTGCAAGATGTCAAAAACATTTTTAGTTGTAGCCCAATTTGGTGACATCCTGATCTTACTGTTTTATGACAATTTTTTTTTAAAATATGTGAACAAACCAAATTGTCATGCCTTTGTATAACATTAAATCTGCGTTTTTTACTATTTATTATGATAATCTTTTCATGAATCAGTTTTTGTTGCTCTCTAGACTATCTTTTGTTGCTATCATAGCTACAACTCCAAGTGCTGTAGAGGTAATCAGGCACTATTATGCAAGTTTCTGCTGGGATTAGAGATAGGGAAAAGAAGGAAAAATCACAGAAATGCATTTTTTAGAGGTGATCTAAGTTCATATTTTCCAAGTTCAGCAACCATATAAGCAGAAAAATGGGGTGGGAAAATACTATACCCGTGCGGGCAACATTCGAGATGTTAAACTATGCAAAAAAATGGGGTGGAAAAAAATCAGAACATTAGGGTAAAATACTATACCCGTGCCGTAGTGTTAAAAATCAAAAATGGAAGAAACACTTCCAGCTTACTTGTGTTAGAGTTATCCCGTGCCCAGTAATGGAAAAAATATTATACATCAGGACATTATAGTTCCATGCTCAGTAATGGAAAAACAGGTTAAAAATCTCATTAAGGCTTACTTGTGTTAGAGTTATCCCGTGCCCAAAATGGAAGATTAGAGTTACCGGTACAGGATGAAAAAATGATCTGCTACCTGAAGGTTAGGGTGCGTAAATCCACGAAATATACAACAGAAGACCCAAAAATTCATGAGAAAACAACCTTGGATCAGAGAAATCCATGAAAAAAAACCAAGAAATCCAAAACCCAAAAACCTAAGATCAAGAAATCCTCACCGTGAGCAGTTTGAGGTTAGTGAACGTGATCTGCGTCGCCGGTAAGTGAAGAGGCTCTGCGTCGAGAATGTGTGAGGAGGTGTCGGAGAGGCGGAGGGGGCGAAGAGAGGGCTGGTTCTGCGAGAGGGGTGGAGGGAGGTGAAGAAATCACTGTAGTGCGGGAGCGGCGGAGGGGAGCGAATAGTTGTGCGGGATAATTTTGGTTTAGGTTTCAGCATGCCAAAATACCCGAAGATCGAAATGTTGGCCGCCCTTGGAAATTTTGAGCGGGAGGATCAAAATTTTTAGCGGGGCATATCCGTGGAAAAAGAGAAATGACTAAAACCACCCATAAGTTTGAAATGAAAAGAAGAATTAAGGGGTATTTTGGGCACATGAATGTTACACCATGCCTTGAAATGGGTTTCCTTATAGTATAAAGATATATATATATGAGAAAATAAACTAAAGCTATTTTCACTAACATTACAAATAAAGCTATTTTCTCCAACAGTTCATATTTCAAAATCTAATTGAACTGAACTTGACCAGAAAGCAAAGAAGTGTATTTTTGTTGACTATAATTCATGTAAGAAATGGAGGTGTAAGGAGCCAAAAACAAATAAGTTTATCACTCCTAGAAATGCTATATTCAATGAAATGACACTTTATTATTCTCAAAATAAATCAATTGATAGAGAAAAAGTTTGCAGAAACTCCCAAAAAAATAGTGAGCAAACAAAATCCAGAGTTTGATGAATATCAAATTCCAAACACCTCAAATTCACATGGTGAAGAAGAGCAAGTTGACAGGAGGTCTATAAAGAATAAAAGACAGACATCCTACCCTATGAAGCACAAATAATTCCCTGAAGGCAGCGTACCCGTACCGGATACGTATCCGGTACTGGTACGTATCCGGTACCGGTACGTATCCGGTATCGGTACGTATCCGGTACCGGTACGTATCCGGTACCGGTACGTACCCGATACTCAACAGATACACCTATGTGTATACACTTGGACTTAACACATCATTCTGCATATTGTGATAGAAGTCTGTTTTTCTAGAGTAAACAAAAGTTGGTTCTATGCTAGGAAATGCTGGTACTTCCAATTAAGTTGTGTATCTGTACCGAGTATGTTTCTGGTACTGGTACGTTTCTGTTATAATTACGTGTATTGAACATGTTGAAACGACACAAATTATTAATAAAATGACTAACTTGTCTGTAGACTAACCGGAGATTAAAGATGTTGATCACCAATGAAGAAGAAAAAGACTGATGAGGACTTACGTTTAATTCTATCTCTTTTGGTTAAACATATAAGATGTTAATTTTATAATATTTACGAATGCTTAATGTTTGAAAACTTCATGTTACGTTGCATTGATTTGTGGACCTGTACTTCAATTTATGATTTATGTTTGATGTTTTGAGAACTATTTATTGCACTTGTGATATATATATATATATATATATATATATATATATATATATTATATTTGTTATAACATATCATGACGTACCCGTATCCTTGTTTTTAAATTTTGTCGTACCGCCGTACCGGGTACGTATCGTACCCGGTACCAGTACCCGTACCCATACCCATACCGGTGCTTCCTAGATCCTACCTCAAGGACTGGGTGAAACTCATTGATTGTATCGTTACTTCATGCTTTGTTATGACAAGTAGATGAAAAAGAACCAACAAGCTATGAGAAAGTCAAGGTCACTCTAAAGGGAAGCGCCCATGAAAATTGAAGCCTAAACTAGAGAATTGCAAGTCCCATACTTGCAAAGGGGTTCATCGTCTAATAAAAAATATCAAATGATATCAAATGATACCAAATGATACTGTTGATAGAGACAAATCCCGACTAAAGGTCATGGATTTATGGTTTCTCTCAAAACTACCAATTGGGTATATGAGAATATTTTTGTCATTTTAAAGAAATTTTCAAAAGAACAAAATCAAATCTTGTTTGGACAAAAAGTCACTGGAAATGATAACTTGAATCAGTCTGAAACGAACCGGACCCAAGCCAATTTGATTGTTTGTCCAACTCAATAAGACGGGGATACATTAGGGTGCCTTCCCAAGTGAGACCCTTGGGTTCTCATAAGGGAGGTGGTAGCATCATCTGTCGCCCGCTACGTATAGAAAACTAAAGGTCGTGGACCGAAAGGACGTCAAGACAACTACGGCCACTGGCGACACCTCATCATCCTCATCTTATTGTTTCAAAAATCCCATAGGGGCTGAAATTTTCTTGGAGTAGTTGTGTAACATAATGTAGGCAAAAAATCAACATTTGTGTGGAAAATTTCTTGAAGAGTGTATGAGATTTCATATATATTTGACTATAAAATTCCAGGCAGGTATTATTAATCTCCACGAATATTCAAATAAGAAGTGGAAAGAGGAGGAAAGTAGTTGTATTACTGAACAGAGAACCCATCATTGACCCAGATGTGTGAAGAAATTCTCTTTCTTGAACCAAAGATAATAGACAAGGTTAGAGGAGAGGGAGGAATCAAAATGTTGGGCTCTGAATCCCTCATCCTTTGATGTTGTACTACTTATAGGTTTATAGAGCACTTTGATCATTATGTTGCCTAGAATACAAGGTATTAACTAGTTGGTTGCAAGAGCTGAAAACTCGTTTGAGTTACTGAACCGACTTTAGATTTATCATCAAGCATATGAATCATTTTCCTCAGAAAATGACCCATCTTTATGAGGCCTCCCGAGTTGAACTTCACAGCTTGACTCCATGAGTTGGCTTCTCAGTGTGGGAATTGTACCCACCAAAAGAATCCGCTTAGGATGTTTATTCGAGTAATTTTGTCACCAGATGACCTCTCATCAAATGTTGAGTTGACATACTTCGCTGGTGTGGCATTGAGTTGATATTTCAAGGCATATAAGAACATGCATGGAGAATTGATAGAGATCGAAATTCGACGCTACAAGCTTCAACAATCAGTTTTTGACAACTAACAATATGTCACCTCCATCATCTTCATCTCCACAAAATGAAGCACCTCAAAATTCAGCCCTAAGGGAAAACTTCAATACTTTCTAACCGCCTCCGCCAATGGCATACTATCCAGGTTTGTCGAATCTCAGTGGAGGGAAGAAACTCACACATTGGTGAAAATCATGATCCATAGGAGATAATTTGGTTGATTAAGCTTGGTTGCTTTAATATAGGCATCAATATGCATTACCGAACTTCCTAGATCGCATGTCACCAAATCTATAAAAAAGAACCCCATTTAAAGAATAAGATATCGTAGTGCACTCAGAAAAAAACCTTGACGGATTCTGGGTCTGGACAAAGTCCTAGATTTCAATAGGTATTTCAATTTTGAGAAATCATCTTCTATTAGGGATCGCCATAGGATTTGTATTTGGGCGGCATGGATATCTAGATCAGTGATTAGCAATTTTGACGAATTTTGAACCCAAATGTAAACAAAAACATGGAGGTACATGTTATGGGCATTGGGCGACAGGACTAGTTATTGTTATCTTTTAATGTCTTATACTATTATCGTTTTATTAATGACAAGTCATTGATGTTGTTAGTTAAGAGTTAGTATGGGTCTTGTAGCCTATTTAAAGGCATGCGTTGTTTGTGTTAAAGTATCCAAGAAATTAATATACTCACTTGTCTTTATTATGAGACATTGGTACCTCTCTCCAAGCACATCCCGACTAGGCAATTGCAGTTCCGGCTCTACAATAACCTCCACCTCCATCATCCTCGCCTCCAGTCATCCTTTGGAAACCCTACCGAAATTATACGGCGAGCCCATAACAACTTTGATATTAGAGCTTTTGGTCCTCCTCTCTTCCGCCCGATCCAGCCGCATAACTACACATTCCACTGTCAGCAAAAGACCTTGTCCCTTCCCTCGAGTTTACACGAGATGACCAGTAAGAAGAAGCAGAAGCCCTATGGTTTTCACAGGACACCCCTCTGGTTTACACGGGACGCCCACCAGCTAAAGCGGAATTGACGCCCTGCATTCTTCGCTACAGAAGAAGTTGACGCACGCTCCTTCCAACATCGACGCACGCTCCTTCCATCATCGGCGCACGCTCCTTCCATCATCGGCGCACACTCCTTCCATCGTCGACGCACACTCCATCCATCGTCGACACGCGTTCCTTCCATCATCGACGCACGCTCCTTCCATTGTCGACACACGCTCCTTCCATCGTCGGTGCACGCCTATTGCAACGTTTTGAAGAACATTTTGTCTATGTCAACCGCAATTTAGTCTTCGTCCTTCACGGGATCTACGGGATCGAACCGCACATGCATGTAATCTCCCATCATCTTCTCTTCTCCACATCGAGCCCTGTCACTCTCTGTCTGCAAAAAGCATCTGGTACCTGTAGGGGTGTGCAAAAATACCTGAAGAACCGAATACCGGACCGAAACCGAACCGAACCGGGCGGTTCAGGTTAGTTCCTAGTTCGGTCGGTTTGGGTATGGTTCCTAAAAAAATAGAACGGTGGTTCAGTTTGGTTCTTAGTTTCGACAGTCGGGTACCCGAAAACCGCCAAACTGAATATATAGGTTTATTTATTAAATATAATTATAATTTTATAACTTAAAACTATATGGTTGCTTGGTTAGTACTTGGCTACACCTTGTCTGTTACTTGGAACCCGTATATGATTCTATAGCCTTGGAATTATAATTTTAAAGCCTTAATTTTTTGATTTATTACTATATTTAATAACTTACATTAGAATTCCAACTTCCCGTGCCCTAGGCTTTGTCCCGAGAGAAGAAAGTGAGATGTCGTTGACGCTCCTTCCTCCCGCCTCGACAGCCGACGGCAGACGCTCTTTCCTCATCGCCTCTTCCTCGACGGCCTCAGAAGTCCTTCCTCTCCGGTCAAGAAGTTGTAAACACGTAACTTTCTTCCCCTTGTCGGTCAAGAAATCTGACTAATAAACCCTCTTCCTCGCCGCCTCGTTGGTCAAGAACATGTGCTACGCCTTCAATTTCTCTGGTTTCCAGCTCATGTTCTTTTGGGCCTTTATTTTAAAATGTGAAGTTGCAACTGATTTTCAAATTAGGGTTTCCAACTCATGTTCTCAAACCCTCTACTGCACGGCAGATTTCCAGCCCTCTTCCAGTCATCATCTGAGCAGGTGGAAATATTGCTCCATTTTGAAGCCCTCTTAAAGTCATCATTTGAAGCTTATGACTTTACTGATTTTAGTGATTTGTATTTGCATTTGGGGTATGAACCACTTGAAATCTCTGCCTTTACATATAATATTTTTTGTTTACTTGTTAATTATTTTAGCATATGTGATCAATTGTTCTGTAGTGTGCCAATGCCAAGTGTGGGGGAGACAAATATTGGTAAATATTGGACAATCTGATCATGATGGTGTAGTTGTTGGTCCCCCTGTAGTTGAAGGTGTTGACAATGCTAATGTAGCTAGCACATGTGATCCTAACCATAAAAGGGAATATAGAGCTAAATCACATATTTAGGGTCAGTTTACAAAAGTGAAGAAAAAGGAATCTGAGAAAACTGAGACAGCCACATGTAATTATTGTAACAAAAAAGTATGGTTGTGCAAGTGTCAATGACACAAGTAACATGTGAAAACATTTGAAACTTTGTAGAAAATATCCTCATAATGTGGTTGACAAAAAATTATCATTTGAAAACAAAGATGGGCTAGTGGGAAGTGATATTACTTTAGTTAGCTCTCCTAGTTGTTGGAAATTTGATCAAGATTCATGTAGGGAATCCCTTGCTAAATGGATCATTATGGATAAGATGTCTTTCAAAATTGTTGAAACCCAAGGTTTTTATATCTTACGAGAATGTTACAACCAAGATTTAAGTTAATATCACGCACAACATTAACACGAGATTGCATGAGATTGTATGCCACCGAGAAGACGAAATTAAAGAAGACATTAGTGAATATGAAGTCAGTTGTGAGTTTGACATCCGATTGTTGGACCTCCTTATAAAATCTTTCTTATTTATGTCACACGACAAATTTTATTGATAACTGGAAGCTTCAAAAGAGAATTCTTAATTTTTGTGTTATCTCTAGTCATAAGGGGAAATCTCTTGGAAAGGTTTTAGAATCATGTATCCTTGATTGGGAAATAGATAGAGTTTGTACTCTCACAGTGGATAATGCTAGTTCAAATGAGATTGTCATTGATTATCGAAGAAAAAAACTTAATGAGAAGTCATTTTAGCCTCTGCATGGAACTTATTTTCAAATGAGATGTGTTTGTCATATCTTAAATTTAATTGTAAAGGATGGGTTGCATGAAAAGATTGATACAGTAAAAAAAATTTGTGATGTAGTGAAGTATATAAGAAGCTTTCTTATGCGATCACATCAATTTAAAATATGTTGCGAGAAAGAAAAAAATAGATTATAAAGGTTCCATTTACTTGGATGTGCAAACAAGATGGAAATCTACTTATTTGATGTTAAAAGTGACAATTAACTTCCAAAAGGCCTTTGAAAGGTTCGAGAATGACGTGACAAATTTTGTTGTAGAAAACGGTGTTAAAATTTCTCAAGATGACACCTTGATCAAGCGGAAAACGGGAACCAAGCGCAGGAACACTCAACCATAAACCAAACTCAATAATCAGAAACAATAGAAGACAACAACAAGTCTTGTATTAGCAACAATCTTCTTTACAAGGCGGGACATACATGACGAGACATGATTCGCCGATATACAAAGGAAGAGCATACAAACAAAGCAAGAACAAGCCGAGCGGACTGCCTCAGAGACCGCCGAGACCGCCAAGACCGCCGAGACCGTCAAGCTTATGTTGCACCGAACTGAACTACGGAGTCCGCGTAGACCGCGGACAACCCGTTATTCTGCTGAACACCTTTGTCCGCTCTCTGCAAGCCGCCTGACCGCAGAAGTCGCCTAGCTGCCAAAGTCCGCGAACTAGCCGCTGCCGAACTGAAGAACAAACCGCCGAGACCGGCGGACAAGTTATTGAACTGGGAAAGCTGAAGGAAAGAAGATCGGCTGGCCGCAACCGCGACCTGCTACAAACCGTTGATTGATAACCGCAAGCTTCACTGATCCCTGACCGCAGTCAGCACCAAAAACCTGGCTTCTCAGTGCTAGCCGCACAACCTGCAAACAGCAAACCAGTTAACCTTCTCAAACTGCGCGGACAGAAAATTCGAGGCCGCAGCAATTAACCCACACTCAACTTACTGTTCATTCAGTTAGTTATGATGTCACAGGGGGGTCCTATTTATAGGCACGGAGAGGAGTGTGGTCACCGCCCTACTAGATAGAAACACCACCCCAGCTCGCAGCTAGCACAGAGCAGTCCGCATGGACAAGACCGGACACCAGCCTATCCGTCTGCCATCAAGGAGGACGGATAGAAGTCAGTCTGCATCCCAGCAAACATCGCACCAGCTCGCAACAACAATGTCCACGACCAAAGGCACAGACCGCTCGGTCAACCAGCGGACATCTGACGCAAGCTCCGCGGACACGAACAACAGTCCGCTAGCTCCAATCCAGTTCGCCTAACAGCGAACTCCGCGGTTACCTCCTAACCGCACCACCAACTCGGTAGATCAAGGGCACAGGCCAATGCCGATCTCCCGAGCTCCAAGAACAGTCCGCAAAGAGCGAACTCCACGGACATTAACGCAGTTCGACCAGACCGCGTATAATCAACCTATCCGCACGGCTACCTCTTAAGGACACACCACCAGGCCGCAACATCAGACCGCTCAGGCCGCACCACCAGTCCGCAAGACTGTCCGCCCAGGCCGCGCGGTCTGCCTGATCAACCCCAACTTTCACTTCAATAATTTCAACACTCCCCCTTGAAGTGATAAGTGGTGACCAAACCCAGCAGTCCCCGTAACCGTTCAAATGGCTCATTCGACAGCGGCTTAGTGAAGATATCTGCGATGTTGTACTCGCTCCGCAAATGCTCAACAATAAGAGACCCCTCCAATACCTTCTCCCGAATGAAGTGGTGCTCAATCTCTATATGTTTGGTCCGCGCGTGACAAACTGGATTATTAACCAGTTTCAAGACACTCTCGTTGTCACCGCGAAGCAGAGTTGAACCTCGCACTTCTTCATGGACGTCTTCTACTAGCCTCCTCAGTTAGATGGCTTCCCGAGCTGCCAAAGCCGAAGCCTTGTACTCCGCTTCCGTAGTAGAGACGGACACTGAGTTCTGCTTTTTACTGCACTATGAAATACCCGCTGATCCGCATGTGAAAACATAACCAGACGTCGACTTCCGATCGTCTGAGTCTCCCCCATAATCAGCATCAGTGTAGCCATGCAGAGAAAAGCTCGTGTCCCTCCTATACATGAGTCCCATATCAGAAGTAGTCTTCACATACTTCATAATATTCCTCGTCGCTACCAGATGAGGTTTCCTTAGTTCAGCCATATAACGACTAACTTGGCCTACAACATAAGCAATGTATGACCTTGTAATCGCCAGGTAAATCAGGCTCCCAACCAGAGCTCAGAACACCAAGGGATCAGGAAGAATCCTCCCCTCATCTCGTCGAAGCTTCAAGCCACAATCCAGAGGAGTAGAGCTACTTTTTCCCTCCCTCAAACCGAATCGATGAACGATCCGTTCAGCATAACCCCTTTGAGAGACGAGTATCCCGCTCTTCTTCCTCTCAACCTCGAGTCCAAGGAAGTAGTGGAGCTCACCCAAATCCTTCATCTCAAACCGAATAGCTAGCTCGACCCTGAGCCTAGTTACCTCCTCCTCAGAGTTCCCCGTGACGATCATATCGTCCACGTATAATAGCACCAAGACATGAAGCTCCCACTGCTTCTTTATGAACATGCTTGAATCAGAATCAGAGACAAAGTATCCGCAGAACTGGAGGTATTCTGCGATCTTCCCATACCATGTTCATGAAGCCTGCTTCAACCCATAAAGAGCCTTCCGAAGCTTGCAGTCGTAGTCTGGATGATCTTCAGATACGTAACCTGGTGGTTGAACCATGAAGATGTCTTTATCTATCTCTCCGTAAAGAAAAGCATTCTTTACATCAAGTTGTCACATCGTCCACCCTTGACAAGCAGCCAATGCGATCACCACACGCACCGAAGTCATCTTGGCAACTGGACTAAACGTCTCTTCATAGTCTTCGTCGTACTGTTGGGAGAACCCCCGAGCAACCAGACGAGCTTTGTATCTTTCAATACTTTCATCAGCCTTCTTCTTCTTCAGTTTGTACACCCACTTACACGTCACAGGAGTAACGCCAACGACTTTAGGCACAAGGTCCCAAGTCTCGTTCCTTCTGAGGGCTGTCATCTCCTCATCCATAGCGACATCCCACTCCTTGACTCCAGTGGCGTATTCAAACTTTGAAGGCTCCCGCTCATCCAGGGGGCCTGCGAAGAAACAAGAGACAAAACTCACCCTGTTTCCTTCGCTGTAACGAGTTGGTGGTTTAATGGTCCTCTTCAATCTCCGAAGGGTCTGACCGCTACTGACCACCTCTGCTGCGCCTTCTCCATCAGCTCCGTTCTCGGGCAAACTTGGAGCAACACTCCCCCTGCTTCCTGAACCAGAAGCCTCTGCCCCTGAGCTTGAAGCACCTGGAGCTCCAGGTGACACCGGCAGCTCCACCAGAAGATCCTTAGCAGCTTCCACTTGCCCATCATCAGACCTGCTCTCCTGCAGCTCAACAGAGCTACCTCCATACGACGTCAATTCATCAAAGACAACGTCTCTTGATATAACAAACTTCTTCGTCGCAGGATCCATACACTTCCATCCCTTCTTCTGCTCATCATAGCCCACGAAGACAAACTTCCTCGTCTTTGCATCAAGTTTGGTCCTCAGAGCATCCGGGACGTGTACGTAGCAGGTTGATCCAAACACCTGAAGGTGTTTAACACTGGGCTTCTCCTTGAACATCAGCTCATGAGGAGACTTCATGTTGATCGGGCTCAGAGACATCCGATTGATGACATAGGTTGCGCAGACCATCCCTTCCGCCCCAAAAGACCTCAGAATGCCTTTTGCATGAAGCCAGCATTTGCAGGTTTCCGTCAAATGACGGATCTTCCTCTCCGCTACTTCATTTTATTGTGGAGTATGTGCACAAGTAAGCTCCCTCCGGATGTCTTGCTTCCTGCAGAAGTTAGAGAACTCGGTTGAAATGAACTCACCTCCATTGTCCGTTCTCAGCTTCTTGATCCGCAGGCCAAGCCGGCCCTCCACCAGCTTCTTGAACTCCACGAACAAGATCACCATGAACACACTCCAATGACGCTTTAGACCTGGTTTGTGACTTTTCAAATGGAAGGCGATGTGTCTTTCCATATTGACATACAACACAAACATGACCATTACCGTAGGATGACAACTTAGGTAAGCCTTTCACAAGATCCTCACCGTCATGGCTTTCAGTTTGTCCATCCCTACGTGCCTCAGTCTTTCATGCCAGATAGCTGCGCTATCATTGGCCCTCATCCGATCAACATAGTAGTTTGTTGATAAAACAAACTAGTCTTTTACTCTCCTTCCAACGTGAGCAACATCAGTTTTTACCGCTGATACGTTCCGGAGAAATCTCACTTCTGTTGGGCCGAACATAACGTGATAGCCCGCTTCAACCGCGTTGGTCACAGAGAAGAGATTCTTTTTCATGCCCGGTACGTGATAAACACTCCTTAACGTGAGTGACCCCTTATCACTACCCAAAGACACAACTCCCTCCTTCTCGACTGCATGCACAAAATCATCAGCAGTAATAATATCATCATTACCTGAGTAAGCCTGCAGCGAAGAGAACTTTGACTCATCACCGGTGAGGTGATGACCACACCTAGTGTCGATAATCCAGTCATCTTGGTAGTTGATGGAGGACAATGCACGGACACACATGCCCATCATGAAAACATTCCCCCATCCAGCTCCCTCAGCATTGGAACAAGCCTCCTCCTTGCCTGCAGCATGACCTGGCTGAAGCTTCACCTTGCAATCTCGTTTGAAGTGACCCGGCTGATTGCACCTGTAGCACTTTGGTCCTTCCTTCTTCTTCCCATCACGCTTAGAAGAGTAACTCTTCTCTTGCTGATATGAAGTTGATGGACCATCGCCAACAAGTTTCTAATTTTATCCCATCTCTTCTTCGTCTTCTTCTTCCCTGAGAAGAGAGCCTCACTGTCTCCTCCAGAGACAGTCATACCAGCCATCTGCCTTGCTAGGCTCTCCTGCGAAGCCAACAAGTTCTCCAGCTCTAGCAACGATGACTGAGTCACCCAGCCTTGAACAGAGGTCACGAAGGCCACATACTCCTTCCGTAAGCCACGGATGATGTGCCTCTTGAGCTTCGCCTCCGAAATAGGCTCATCAGGGTCCAACGCTGATATCTCAGCGCACAGGTTCTTCATTTTCAGGAAGAACGATGAGATAGACAAGTCTCCTTGAGTGGCTCTCGCCAACTCATTCTCTAAGAACTGTAGCCGCGCTACATTCTTCCTGTTGAACAACTCATCAAAGGAAGTCCAAATCTCAGCAGCTGATTGACATCCAAGGATGTGATCAAAGAGCTCCTGTGAGATAGCCTGCTTCAGAGTAAACTCAGCACTTGTATTTGTTTTCCTCCAAGCTCTCACCTGTTCAGCATCCCTAGTAGCAGCAGTAACTTCTTGCTTGTCGTCACCACAGACGATCTCCCAAAGATCCTCACCCAGAAGATAGCTTTCCATGCACGACCTCCACTTCTTAAAGTTGGTCGATGTTAAAAGCTCAATACCAAGACCTCTTGCTAACCCACCTTCCATTGCAACAACAACTGATCTAAGCTTCCAAAAGCACCGAGCACAACTGATGGTCGATCACTGCTCAAACCTCTGTTCCCTCTGATACCATGTTAAAATTTCTCGAGATGACACCTTGATCAAGCGAGAAACGAGAACCAAACGCAGGAACACTCAGCCATAAACCAAGCTCAATAATCAGAAACAATAGAAGGAAACAACAAGTCTTGTATTATCAACAATCTTCTTTAAAAGGCAGGACATACATGGCAAGACATGATTCACCGATATACAAAGGAAGAGCATACAAACAAAGCAAGAACAAGCCGGGAAGACTTCCTCAAAGACCGCCAAGCTTCTGCTGCACCGAACTGAACTACGGAGTTCGCGTAGACCGCGGACAACCCGTTATTCTGCTGAACACCTTTGTTCGCTATCTGCAAGCCTCCTGACCGCAGAAGTCGCCTAGCTGTCAGAGTCCGCGAACTAGCCACTGTCGAACTGAAGAACAGACCGTCGAGACCGGCGGACAAGTTATTGAACTGGGAAAGCTGAAGGAAAGAAGACCGTCTGGTCGCAACCGCGGTCTGCTGTAAACCGCTGATTGATAACCGTAAGCTCCACTGATCCATGACCGCAGTCAGCACTAACAACCTAACTTCTCAGTGTTAGCCACACAACCTGCAAACAGCAAACCAGTTAACTTTCTCAAACCGCACGGACAGAAAATCCGAGGCTGCAGCAATTAACCCACGCTCAACTTACTGTTCATTCAGTTAGTTATGATGTCACAGGGGGGTCCTATTTACAGGCACGGAGAGGAGTGTGGTCACCGTCCTAGTAGAAAGAAACACCACCCCAGCTCGCAGCTAGCACAGAGCAGTCCGCCCAATCCGCATGGACAAGGCCAGACACCAGCCTATCCGCTTGCCATCAAGGAGTACAGATAGAAGCCAGTCCGCATCCCAGCGGACATCGCACCAGCTCGAAACAACAATGTCTACGACCAAAGGCACAGACCGCCCGGTCAACCAGCGGACATCTGGCACGAGCTCCGCGGACACGAACAACAGTCTGCTAGCTCCAATCCAGTTCGCCTAACAGCGAACTCCGCGGTTACCTCCTAACCGCACCACCAACTTGGTAGATCAAGGGCACAGACCAATGCCGATCTCCCGAGCTCCAAGAACAGTGCGCAAAGAGCGAACTCCACGGACATTAACGCAGTTCGACCAGACCGCGCATAATCAACCTATCTGCATGGCTACCTCTTAAGGACACACCACCAGGCCGCAACATCAGACCGCTCAGGCCGCACCACCAGTCCGCAAGACTGTCCGCCCAGGCCGCGCGGTTTGCCTGATCAACCCTCACTTTCACTTCAACAATTTCAACAAACGGACCACCGCGAAGATCTGATTGGGATACTGCTAAATTGTTGGTTTCCTTCTTAGAAAAAATTTATATTGCAAGTAATTTGTTCTCCGGTTCAACTTATATCACTTTTAGTTCTTATTTTAAGCAAGTATTTTATACTGAACATGTATTGGACACATAAGCTTCCTCTTCAGATGTTCAACATAAATTAATGGCATTGAGAATGAAGAAAAAATTGATAAATATTGGGGAACCATTGATAAAGTAAATATTTTACTTGTCATTGTAGTTGTGCTAGATCCACGAAATAAACTTGAATATGTGAGCATTACAATGAGTTCTTTTACCAATCTGAGCAAGTTGATGAGTTAATGGAAAAAGTACTAGATGTTATGAGAGATTTGTTCAAGTATTATAAAAAATTGATTCTACATCTTCAACCTCTGTCTCTACGAATGATAACATGGAATTGGATACACCAAATAATTGTCTTAAGAGTAATCCTTTAAATGAGATGAAACAATTAAGAGCTATATTTGACATGAAAAAGGTCATTCAAATTTCTTCAAACCAATCTGAGTTGGATAAATACTTGAAAGATGATTGTCTTAGATGAACACTTTGAGCGGTTTGACATATTGAATTGGTGGAAGATGAACTCGAGCAAGTATAATGTTCTTTCTTTGCTCGCTAGAGATATTTTGGCAATACCGGCATCTACAGTTGCATCTGAGCCAACATTCGGTACAGGTGGGTGTATTCCTGATCGATTCTGTAGTTCTCTTTCGCTAAAGATTGCAGAGGAGTTGGTGTGTACATAGGATTAGTTAAGAGCAAGTCCATTACCAATGCACATTGAAAAGGACTTGCATCAAATTGAAGAACTTGAGAATGGTAAATTCTTTTAATATTTATGAATATTATTTTTCTATATAGGATAACTTTTTCATTAGTTCGAATTCTTTATCTTGTTTTATTTTTACCAATTATTTGAAGTGAACAAGAGGCCTTTGAAAAAGATTGTTGAATGTTGACACTTCTATAAAAATGAGATATATTTTATCTTAAAACTTAATTTTTGAACAACAGTTAGAATGTAGTATAAGGGTAGGCTTGCCTGACGGGCCTTGTAATGAATGGCTAATGATTGAGATATGCAGTTGTTTGTGATTGCGCTAATTCTAATATATATCAGTTCCTTGTTTATAATCTTGATCTAAAATGCTATATAATGTGGTTGTTTGAGGGAAGCCTTTACGAAAGAAACTGATATTGAAGTTTGAAAAGTATTTTTAGTTCTTGGGAGATACCAAGTTTAATAATATAGTCTCTTAAGTGAGAATTATTTTCTGGTTCGGTAGCAGTTTTCGTTTTGTTAGAAAGAGCTGGCTTGGCAGCGTAGTTAAGTTGCACAATAGTACAATTTGGTTCCAAATTTTAGTCATAAAAAATTATGTTTGTCAGTCTAGGAGTAAGGTTATATACATCAACCCCGCTCAATCCTGTACTTACTAGAGCTCTATGCATTCGGTACAGAATCCTTCCAAGACAATCCTGTTATAATTTTATTGATGTGTTAGAGCTGTGAATTTGATGCAAAGATAGTTGAAAGTTTGAAAATATATTATTACAAAAATCTACTTTAAGTCTTTAACATTATATTTCACCTCTATTTATAATTAGAACCGAACCGAACCGGAACAGAACAGGAACCAAACCGAACGGTTCGGATCCGGTTCCACACTATAGTACCGCGGGTTGGTTCCGGTTCCAAAAAATTGGAACCGAACATATATGGGTCGGTTCTTAGTTTTGGGTAGAACCGAACCGAATTGATCTGAGTTGCACCCCTAGGTACCTGCTTCTTTTTCGAGTCCCCCCTGCCCGTTTCGAGCCAAGCGCCACACTTCATCGAGTGCAGCAACTAGGATCCCATCGAGCAAAATGCCACTTTATTATTTTGAAGCCCTGTGTATTATTTTTGTCAGCTACCTTCAAAGCCCAGCGCTACACTTCATCAAACTCAGCAATAGGAATCCCATTGAGCCTTGTGCCACTTTTTTTATTTTGGAGCCTTGTGTATTCTTTTTGTTGGCTACCTCCAAAGTCCAACCTCCTTGATTATTTAATTAATTAGTAACAGCACCCCCATAGATTTGGAGTCTACGATGTTTGCTCACAAATCAACCACGAAAAGCGACGTCGCCATCATCGCCCTACTCGAAGACATGATAGTTGCACGCAAAAGTAAACATCTGCTCACCATACGTTCGGTACCTCTACCCGACCAGGTGCAGGTTGTTGATATTTTGGCAAGTCCAATAGTCATCCAAACTAGTACCTAGTCTCATTCAGAAGGACACACTGTTGTCATGCATTGATTGTGCAAAGATCGTTGATGATACTCCCCTCACTCAAACAAAAATCTATATGGTTCTGAGAACTCGTTGAGCATCCGTGGATTATGTTGGATTTATCGGCGCCCCTTAGAGGGTGTGAATAAGAGATTTTAAGAAATTTAACTCTAAATAAAAATATTATTTCAAATCATGTTAAATTCAGAATGAATAGAAAACTACAAGACATGATTTTATATTTGATTTAATTAAACATGAATACAAAACTTTGATTTCTATCGCTAGAAATCGTGACAACAATGTTTACTCTTGTGTTTTCTATACTGACTCTTCTCCCTAAGAACCGGTTGGTCGTAGTTTTATCTCCCGCCAAATAGGCCACTGGTCGCTCCCTAGACTTACTCCCTAGATCTAGTCGCCTCACACACAAGGCAGATTTTCTGCCCTAAGTCGCATAAGGACCTTGTCACCAACACGGGTGAATTCTCCCTAAATCACTCATGGACCTAGACGCCAACCATTGGACGAATTCCTCTACTGTTACAAAAAGATAACTAAAAAGAAAAACGTTACAAAAGATATGAGATTTAGAATATTCAGTAGAACTCTCCATTTAGAACTTCTGAAGGTGAAGACAAAGTCACGAGAGAAATCATCATTGTTGATACGTTTGGCCTTCGAGTAGAATAATCGTTAATGTGCTTCTCCTTCAAGTCTCCTTTTGATCTTCGTGTTTGCCCAAGAGAGTGCTCTAGAGTTAAGGGACGAGGCTCTGGAAATAATTTGGACCGTTGGTGCTCTCGTCGTTCGTTGTTGTTTGTTATTATGGAAGGAGCAATCTGGTCTTGCAATAGACTCAGAGAGCTAACGCTGGAGATAAGTCCTACCGCCGTGCAATATCCTTTAAGGAAACCTTGCGGCACACAGATCGAGCAAACATGACAAGCACATTTCTTCATTTTAGGCATTCTTCATTTTAGGCAACACCTACCGCGTCACGGTATGTGTTAGCGCCGCGCTAACTTCTTCACATGTTTGTCTCTTTGCTCCCGCCAGTGTTTTCATTTGAATGCATTTTGGCGCTCGTCCCAAAATGGAACGTTACCGTCAGCGGAAAGTGCTACTGCGCCGCGGTAAGACACAGAAGTAGGAGTGTTGGTCCAAATCGTCGGTCCATTCAATCGTTCTCTTCAGTTCATCATACATGGTATTTCATGCACACTATAAACACTAACCAAATTTGATCAAATACATAATGAGATTTGTTATTCTCAAACCAAATAAATGCGGAATTCATGTTCCAAGAAATTATTCTCTACCATTACTTCAATCATTTAAACATCATGTTGCGGTCTCCTTTTTGATCATATCGCCACACGCTATGACCCGCCGACAAATCACCATCATTTGTGACATCGGTGAGCACGAGAAGGCTTGTCGCTCTCTGCAACCAATGCTACAACAACGCACTACAAAAAGTTGTTTTGGCGCGAAATAAAGGAGCCCAATGATCAAATCGGATATACTTCGTTCGATCTTAAGGACAAGCTCGATTTGAGGGCCGGGAGAAATGTTATGGGTCTCGGGGGACGAACCTAGTTATTATTTTTTTTTAATGTCTTTTATTATTATCATTTTATTAATGTCAAGTCATTTAAAAGCATGTGTTTTTTGTGTGAAGGTATCCAAAAAGTTAATCAATTCATGTCTTTGTAATAAGATATTGGTAGCTCTCTCTCTCTCTCCGAGAACAATCCATCTAGGTAGCCACGGTTTCAGCTCCACGATATCCTCTGCATCCGTCATCCCGGCCTCCGGTCATCCTCCAGCAATCGGCTAGCCCATAACAGTACACATACAAAAACCAATATATGTGAGTAATGGACATGCAATTTTTAATCCACTTAAACTAAAATAGTCATGTCACATTAGCAAAGATCTATAAACAATTATCATTTCCATTTCTAATTAAAAAAAGTGCATTCTTTACCGGTTTGCAGGATCAAAAACTGACCTTAAATAGGCTTCGTAAAGCACAAAATAATGGCAAAACCCGGTGAAACCTCGAGCAGTAAATGGCTCCACAAATTATTAACTAAGTGCATGCTTCATGTATTTGAGGGCTGAACGCAGCATAGCTCTAGCTTTCCTATCAGGTGTGATGCCATATAAAATCATTTCTTCATAAACACCTGGCACCTGTTGTGTATAGATATGAATCACCATGAAGAATTGGAATTAGCATAAGAAACAAATTGAAGCAGATAGAAACAACTTTGGAACTATTATTATAATATATGAAAGAAATGAAAGCTCAAAAAAAGGATCATAACCTTTTCAAACTTCTCAACACGAATCAGAGCTTTCATAAGAGTTGTGTATGTCACTACATCTGGTTGCATATCCTGAAAATACAGCGAACTTCCGTTTGTTAGGAGAACATAGGGGTGCAAGTCATGTTGAGCCAGCGCGTGAACTTGACTGACTCGAAAAAAACTCAACCCGAGCAATTTTGTGAGCTAAGATCAAGCTAATATGTCCATCGTCATGACTCACGAGCTTTATTTAAGTTCTTTTAAAATTTTAATGAATATACATGAAATACGGCTCATGAGAAATAGAGCTCGAGAGTAGTTCGAGCTCAACATATAGTTTTCCTGCTCGACCTCAACATATAATTTTCCTGCTCGACCTCAACATATAATTCTCCGGCTCGACCTCAACATATAATTCTCCGGCTCGAGTCATACAAGACGAGCTTTTCGAACTCGAGCCATTCAAGATGAGCTCTTCGATCTCGAGCATGTGAATATTGTCAAACTCAGATAGCCTCATTTGCGCCTCTAGGTAAACATATAGAAGTAAAAAAATTTAAGAGATTGATCAGTGTAAATCATTTAAGAATGGGTATCAAATGTTTAAAAAAACTGACATGTTGCTTCATGAATTGCAGAACAGAAAAAGCATCAGTATCTCTTCTATCTTCCCCAAATGCATTGATTAATGAGTTAAGAACCAAAACACTAGGTTTTATACCATCTGCCCTCATGACTCTAAAAGCATGCACAGCTTGATCTGAGAGACCCTGCACAGAGAATACCCCTTTGACAAAATAGTAAAACCAGACAAGGTTGAAGAACATGGAAGATTCACAAACCTTCTGAGCATAGGCATTCACCAGGGCATGATACATGGTCGGCGAAGGTTTCATCCCTCCAGATTTCATCATCTCCAAACACTCGATGGCATCCTTGAATCTTCCGGATTTCCCATAAACATCAACAAGGGTGGTATAGGTCACCACATTTGGCAGTAATCCTTGTTCCCTCAACCTCCCAAAAAGCTCCTTCATCTCCTCCCATTTCTCCTGCTCCCCCAAGGAGTTTATCACTATGTTATAAGTCGTCGTGCATGGCGCACATCCACTGATCTGCATTTCCTCGAACAGTTTCATGGCTTGATCATGCCGGCCGGACTTCGAATGCGCATCGATAAGCGTATTCCAGGTGACGACATCGGGGGTGATGCCGTCGGCCCTCATCTGATCGAAAGCATCCATGGCATGGTGAAGACAATTGTGCTTTCCGAAAGAATCGATCATCACATTGAAAAAATGGCGATCCGGGTGGATGCCGGTGCTCCTCATCTCTTTCAAGACGGCGAAAGACCTCTGCCACTCGCCTTTGTCGCGGAAACTTGCCAAGATCCTGCTGAACACAAAGGAATTTGGCCGGACATTGTTGGCCTCCATCTCCTTGATCAAGATCCTGGCGCTCTCCCACCGGCCAGCGTTGGTGTAAGCGTCGATCAAGAGGCTGTAAGTGCGCTCGTCGGGAGCTACACCGCAATGTTCCATTTCGTCGAGCACCTGCTCTGCGTCTTTGAGAGCGCCTGTTTTAACATAGCCCTTGAGGAGAGCATTGTAAGCGCGGGTGCGGGGTTGAAGGCCCCAGTGGCGGAGCTCGGCGAAGACAGCCTCAGCCTCATCGACTCGGCCGGCATTGCCCAAGGAAGAGATAAGCTCGACAGCGGCGGAGGATTTCGGAGTGATTCCTTGAGCCTGAGTCTGGGCGAGGAAGGCAAGGGCGCCGTCAGGGTCAGAGGCTCGGGAAAAGGCGACAATGAGATCGGAGAGAAGGCGGGCGTCGGGCTCGAGGCAGAGGGAGCGGAGGTCAGAGGAAAGGAGGAAGAGAAGGGATGGGTCTGGGGGATCGGGGGAGTGGATGAGGGATTGGAGGATGAGGGTATAGTTCTGCTGATCGGGGAGGAGGCCGCGGCGGCGCATGAGGACGAGGATGCGGAGGGCAATGTCGGGGCGGGAGTTCATGGCGGAGGCGGAGATGAGGGCGTTGAGCGTGAGAGGGGAGAGCGGGGTAGAAGAGGAAAGGGAGAGGGCGAGTTGGAGGCGGCGATGGCGGCCGAGGGAGTGGATGAGGATGGAGTAGAGGAGGTCGGAGGAGAAGCAGAGGCGGTGGCGGAGAAGCCATGGGATAAGCGCTGCGGCGGTGGAGAGAGAAGCGGGTTCCGAGGCGAGGGATTTGATGAGGGAGTGCCACAGAACAGCGGGAACGGAATTGTAGGACTCGGCGAGAGTGAGCTCCTCCTCGGAGAGCTTTTCCGGAGGCAATGCGTCGGAGTCAGTGTCCGCAGTGATGGAGGAGACAGAGGAAGAAAGGAACTCGATGAGAGGGGAGAAATCGAAGCGGCGGGAGTCCAAGGAAGATATAGAGCCGCCGGAGGCGGTGGAAACGGAGACAATAGGGAGAGAGGAGGCCCGAGTTAAGGTAAAGTGGTTTCGATGGAGGGAAAAAAGGAGACGGACGGGGGAAAAGGCCGTGGCAGGGAAGGTGGTGGTGCTCGGCGGTGGAGGAAGCTGTAACATCGTAATTTGAGGAGAAGAAAATTTTCAGTAAGAATGGGAGAGAGGAGACGATAAGGGTCTCCCGCTCGGCACTTCTACTTACGATGTGTATAGATTTTAAGAGTGAGTGTTTGTCGGCTGGTTCCATGCAGCGCGAATCCGGCAACATGTTTGTGTGGGATCCATTTTATATTTAGTGGACATGATTAGTCCTCCAAATAATTTAGTGGGCACGATTTTTTTGAATTAAAAAAAATATAAAAGGTTGGGAAAAAGAAAATCTGTTCGATCAAAAAATAAAAGATCTTGTCCGTGAAATGGATCCCCTCCATTTCGTCATAAATGGAGAGGATCCTGGAGCGTTTGTGTGTGCTTGTCACACTATCTACAACTATCATGGAGGGACTGCCTATATTAGAGAAATAAGTGTAAAAGATAGTGGCGCAACATCAATTTTCTTTGCACAAGGAGTGAAGGAGACGCCTAACTACTCTCATCTACAATGATCTCGGCTTGCTCGTTAGGGTTCATGCGATAATGAGACAGATTTGGAAGCGCAGTTCCCGGGACTAGGTCGATAGCGTGCTGAATATCACGTAGAGGCGGTGACTCGTCGGGGAGCTCATCGGGCAGAATGTCAGCAACATTCAAAAAGGGACGAACATCTAGGTGAGGGGCAGATGTATCAGTAGGGTAATAAGAGGCCATGGTGGCAGCTACCGCATAAACAATGTCTGCATTGGTGTTGTCCCTCAAAAACTTGTTACGTCTTAAGATATGTAGGTGTCTCGAGGAGCTCGAATTGATAGCTCAACTCGACCCATGGATTTCTCCTTAGGTTGGGCAGGGGACAACGTGATCTTCCGACCATTGTCATGAAAGACATGTGGTCGATCGACCAAAACATGTAGTGTCACGATCATATAGCCAAGGCCTGCCAAGCAATACATGTGTGACGTCCATATGAATGACATCACATCACATGCGATCCTCAAAAGTGGCAAGGCTAATGGGAATAAGACACTTTTGTATGACCTGAATCACAGTTTTGTCTACCCGGCTAGTTGACACGATAAGGGTGGCGGTGAGGCTACCAGGAATGGCACCTAAAATTCTTGACACCTCCCCATCACTCACTAGTTTACTACTCTCTAAGTGGTGCTTCCGCATACCTTTCTCAACCTTTTGGTTGCAGGAGGGAGGAGGGAGGGGAGGAGGGGATGTTGTTCCTAACTTCTGGGCACATTGTGGGATTTCCTTGCAGTAACATATAAGGCGTGCTTATAGATATCTCTCTCGCACACTCTTGCTTTCATGTTAAGTAGAGTTGGATAGTCTGATCAGTAACCTCTTGCTACCCGTTGGTCAGAACATTAGGAATCGTTTTCCCAATTTCAACACTTTGGTGCGGTGAGCTTTTTCAATCCACACGTATTTGATCTACACTAACCGCGCGCGGGGCTGATCGAGTGCAACTGTGTATACAGTGTTGTTTGTGTGCTCACTTGCACGTGGCTATTGTCGTGAGCCCCTCTTTTCAGGTGCTTCCGTACCCACCCTTGCTGCTCTGTCTCATTCGCTTCCTAAGAAGCACAGACTCCGAGCATAACGCCTCCTCACTCACATCACGCTCACTACGAACTCAGAATGCTTCCACGCTCACTACACACTTAGAATGGTTCGGCGCTCACTGCACGCTCAGAACGTTTTTGCGCTCACTGCACTCAAAACACTTATGCGCTCAATGTGCGCTCAAAACGCTTTTGCGCTCCCTGGAGGGAAGGGGAAGGGGTGTTTTTTCCTTATTTCTGGGTACGTGGTGAGATTTCCCTATTGTAACACTTGGAGTGTGTTTATAGATATATATCTCTCGCACACTCTTGCCATCTAGTTAAGCAGAGTTGGATTGTCGAATTAGTAACCTCCTACTACCTGTTGGTCCGAACATTTGGAATCGTTTTCCTGGTTTCAACACTTTAATGTGGTGTGCGTGTTCAATCCACACGTGTCTGATCCACGCTCACCGCATGCAGGGCTGCCTGTGCGCAACCGTGCATACGGCGTTGTCTGTACACTCACTTACACATTTATTGTTGTGAACCCCTCTTTTCGGGAGCTTCTGTGCCCACCCTTACTGCGATGTTTCATATGCTTCCTAAGAAGCATAGACTCTAGGCATCACACCTCCGCACTCACATCATGCTCACAACGCTTATATGCTCACTACATAACCTTATGCGCTCATTGGGTGCTCAGAATGTAGCATCCTTATTTTTATTGGATCACTGGAACCCTATATAACCCAATAAAAACAGCTTTTTCACCTACAAGGTACCCTAGAAAGCTATGAGGTGACTTAAATGTCATTCTGAGCAAACGAGCTAGAAATTGAATGTAAACAAGATTGAAATGACCATTTTAAGTAGGGTCGTGCTACATAACCACTTCGAAGTGTCATTCTTAGCAAACAAGATTGAATTTGATTTCTGTCAATTGCATTAGACTTGTATAGTCTATATGAGTGCAATAGAACTTATTTTGTTCTTATTGCAGGTCATCTTGTTTTCCACTAGTCCAGAGAATCAAACCACCTTAGCTCGGAGTCAGACCAGGTCCGCAAGCAGTCACTGAAAATCTAGCAGCAAGGACATGAGGTTTTTTACCGTGGAAAACCCGAAAAGGGTGAAAAACCACGCGGTCTGATCTGTGTCAAACCAAAGTCCACTATTTATCTTTGAGTTTACAAGTATTAGGAGTTTCTTGGATGGTGAAAGACCACCTCTCTGTTACAAGCTTGGAGTATACAAAATGTGGAAAATAAACAAAGACCATGAAGCTTTGATAAGAGTATTTTTCTGCATCTTTTTCCAAAGCATAAAATTAGCTAAGTCCACGGAGCTTGGATGTGAGCGTCTACGTAAAGAAAGATGCTAAGTCTTGGAAGCCTTGGAGGTCTTCATCTGAAAGCATTCTTCTGACATCTTCTCACACGCTCCATGATGCGACCACGTGATCATTAAGTGTAGTGCGTTGAGCACTAAGCAGACTAGAGAGGGATGATAACTTTCCAAAAGAAGTTATATAACTCTTTATTTTGACATCATATTTAGCATAAATAAAAAAGAAATGATTTAAATAAGTATAAATATACATAAATACATATTTATGTTATTTATGGTTAATTCAGTTATTTTGCTTTTGTTTTTCTTTCTAGAAATGCCTTGAAAATCGAACCGAAGAAGTAAAAGCTGGACTTATTTTTGGTTGTGTAGTTGTTACAGAAACCTATTTCAGTTGTTATAACATGTTCTGGACGATTTGAAATTTGAATTTTGAATTTTGCGCCAAACTTAAATATGAAAGGAGACATCTATTGGGAGGGGGTTGCTCGTTTTAAGAGAGGAATCTCATACCTAAAAGGGAGAATGAAATTCATTAGAGAAGGAGAGATCTAAGAGTCATCATCTTGGAGAAGGAGAAAAATGGCTAGGGTTTGGATGCACCGGTAAGAAGGAAGAAGGCTCTAAAGCGAGATCTGAACGCAAATTCCTGCAATGTTTAAACTTTTAAAAGCATGTCTAGTAAGATCTTCCTTATTGTGTGGTTTCATTCTTCAAGCATGAATTAAATTTCTAGGTCTTATACAGTGAGAGTACTTTGACTTATTGTGATGGTGATTGTAATTTATCTTTTATGATTATTTGAAAACCTATCTTTGTTGGTTTTATGTTTTATTTTGTGAAATTTTTGGATCAAGTATTCTTCTTCTAACATATGTGGCGAGATTCGAGAAAGGAGTCGTGTAAATCCTTAGCCAAAATTCAATATTTATACTGTGCTGCAAGATTCAAGAGAGGAGTGACGTAAGTGTAGCATAAATTCCAGCATAGCATAAAGAGAGAGAGAGAGAGATTTCGTCTTATGTTAGCAACATTGATTTGAGTGCTTTCTGTTATTCTTGTTCTACCAAAGTTAGAGATAACTAGGAGAATTAGAGTACACGGATTTATGAGATCGAGAGATGATGAATTCCACTTTCAAATCATTGTAGGATAGTAATTAATTATTTCATGAAAGATCACTCTAAAAACTCATCGCAATAGGCAAATGAAATCAATGTACGAGACTACTTCTCCAACTTGATAAAAGTCTTTTTAAGAAAGCGTTATTTTGTTTTGTTATTGTTCTCTTTTAATTTTTCCATTAATCCAAATTCACTTTTAACCATTCCGCTTGAATTTAAAGAAAAGGTAGAGCTAGTACTTGCGAGCACTAAATTAGTCACTTCTCCGAGGGAACGATCTTTTCTCACTTTATATTACTTGATTCAACATGTGCACTTGCGTTATTATATAAATCTATTTCAGGCGTATCAAGTTTTTGGCGCCGTTGTCGGGGATGTGAAATAAATTTAGTGTTTTATTTCTTGCAATATTAGTTAACCCTGAGTATTTAGGGCTCAAGTTTTTTTTATTTTTTAGGATTTGTCTTTTTTTAATTAGCAATTTTAATTTATATTTATTCCTAATCTATTAAAAAAATTAAAGTAGGTTTATCCATTTAAATTATTTGTGTGTAGTTGATTCCTGCAAAGATTAATATCCATTTGGTGAATTTTCATGTGAAAAATCATGTATTCATATTTATATTCTCGATGTCATTATTGTGGGACATTCAATCATGATAGTGATGATTGTTATATAAAAGACTGTAGTTATAGGTCATACGACTCACCCTATGAAGTACCAACATCTGATGATACTTCATACAATTCTCCCCCAAAGGTCCGACCCCTCAAAGGCCGAGAAGAAATGAGAAACAATGTTTATTTTGTCATAGTATCCGACATGCTTTGAAAGAGTGTATCGCATTTCAGTGTCAAAGAGAAGAGAATAACAAACCTAAAATTCAAATCCTCCCATCCACTTCTTATTATGACATTTCTTATAATTTTAATGATATGTACGCATTACCTCCTTGTCTACGAGGGAGTATTGGAGATATAACCATCATTTTTGTTGATGATCTATGCAACGTCGTCATGGAGCTGCCTCTCCTTGCACATTCATCACCAATTTTGGATTCACTTATGGAGAAACCAACCCACATATTCTCTGATAATGCTATCACCATGGTTCCTCCACCATCTTTGCACTAATTTTCTACACTTATTTTTATCAATCATGTCAAAGATATTGCACTTGTGGATGATCCTGAATCTGAGGCTACTAAAGTTGGACGAAGATATTCTCTCCGAAGGGGAGAATGATTCTTTGGAGCATGACAACACGTCAAGGTGGGGTGAAGAGGATATCATTTCTGATGAGGATGTTTGCGCTTCTTCCTTTGAGTTTTTGGGTCACCATTGCTATGATACTTACGATATTGTCAATGATCAATCTTTGGAGACTACTAGGAGTGAAACCGGGATCACTCTATGATTACAAATTATTTATGTCTTTCTTCTATTTTGTTTCCTGATCACCCTTTTTTGCTTGATCATGTGTAGGAGGATTCAGTAGTGACAAATATTTTAGAAGTTGAATCTGATCATTACACTACTGATCTACCTCTATTTTCTTTTCACGGTGATATTAATACAACCCTGCAAGAATTTGAATTTATTGACCCGTATTTGAGTAACGTTGAAAATCAATTCTGGCAGGGGAAGTATGTTGTAGTGACAAAATTCATTATTCATTCCACCACACCGTCACCACTCGTGCTTCCCTTAAAGGATTGGCTGCTGGGAGGCAAGAGATATTCTTATGCTAATATGATGTTGGAAGAGAAGAAGAAATTAAAAAAGAAAGAGATTTGGGGATGACGGATTGACCCTCCTTTCTACCCATATTGTTGGGTCTTCGAACCTTTCACCATTATCTCAAGTTATTATTTTAAAGTAGTCTATAACTAATCTTGTTGTTGTGATAAACTAGTAATTAGGAGTTTTACTTATTTGTTTGTTTAGTATCTATGTTTTAGAAAAATAATGATATTGGGAGGCAACACATCGTATCGTAGAATATATATATAAATATATGATATATATATCATATATTAAAAAATCGTCTGTTTTTGTTAGGAAAAAAATTTGGAGGGAGCGAATCCACATGACCATAGTTGACTATGCCCAATAAGTATTAGGAGTGAAAATGTTGGAGGAGTAAAAAAAATTCAGGCAAAATCTATAGAAATTGAAGGAAAACAGAATTCAAAAAGCAAAGAACGCTGTTACAACATCCCGAAAACATATGTAATGAGAATTAAATTTCTAGTTGCTCCTTCATGGACAGCGCTGTAGCCTTCGGCCGCCTGTTCAGCTGATCTGGCGCGCACAATTCAGTGCTCTGACGGTTTGGGGCTAGGTTAATTTGAACTAATTACATTTTTTATTATTATTAAATCTGCAATTATACATTTCCTAATCTGCCCAAATCTAATTACTCCCTCAAAACTCTTAATTAAAATGTCAAACATAACCTTCGTTTCCAAATCGACCCGAGCCTGGACATTTCTCGAGTTGCTATCTAAGGTTTACGAGAGAAGGGTGATTTCGCGGTAGAAGAGCGGAGAGGAAAAGGGAGATGATTGCACGAAACTATATCCGCAAATGACAACGACAAGTGTACCATATCGAAAGTGGTATAGGTTTATAAAACCAAGATCGTATTAGACTCGGGGTGATTGAGTAATTCTACTTTTTAAATCGTTATTATTTTATCAATAGAAATTTGGGTTGGGGTTGCGAATAGTAAAAACTGAAAACACTAATAAAATTAATTTGATGGGTTAAAAGTAGTGCCTGATCTTTGAATCACCTTGGACATAGAAAAATTACGGAATGAAAATAAAAATGTAATTCTCTTATTGAAAAGGCTTTGACCGTGGAGGTTCCTGAAGCATGAACACTCCTCTTTTGAGGATTAGGTTCAACTAAGCTTAGGTGTATCGACCGAACTTTCGTTCTCAACTAAGCTATTGGATTTTACTCCAATCTGGAAGAGTTACGTCGTCCTCTTTTGAGGGTTGCGTTCTACTCTTTTTAACAATGAATGATCGATTCGCCTTACGAGCCTCTCGGCTAACTAAAGAGCGAAAACCATTTTGAAAACTATATAAAACATATAGCCTCAATTGTTGAAACCAAAAACTTGGTCTCTCGTGGAGTTCAGGGTCCCAAAAGAGAGGTGAACTCACACCTACTACACTCGGGGGAACGTCACAGACAAAAAACTTGGGAAACTAGGAACATACCCTCGACTCTAGCGTGGAGGTCCCACCACACACCCGGAAGGTCACAAGAGCACTCTTCCCCTCCCTCACCAAAGGGCTAGGCTGGGCGCATTGGAGAGCTCTCTCTACTCTACCAAGAAGAAGCTAAGGGAGGAGGAGGTAAGGAAAAACTCATCCTCTCCAAAGGCACCCAAGGGGGTCTATTTATAGTTTTTCCAAGTCCTGGGGGCTGAAATATCAAAAATACCCTTAAGGCCAAAAAGGCCTCGGGCCAATAAAAAACCTCCACACCGGTGGGTAGAGATAATTTCTACCCCGGGGGTACAATAGTAAAACATGGCAACAAGAGGTCCGGGGGGGGAGGTGGAGGCTTAACCATGCTCCTCCCCCTTACCCCCACCAGGCGAGTGGGCGGACCACGCAGAAGAACCAAAGGGGCGAGCTCCAGGCCGCCGGCCGGGCTCGCCCAAGGGGGTTGGGCGCCCGGGCGAGCCCCAGGCCGCCGGCCGGGCTCGCCCAAGGGGGCTGGGCGCCCGGGCGAGCCCCAGGCCGCCGGCCGGGCTCGCCCAAGGGGGCTGGGCGCCCGGGCGAGCCCCAGGCCGCCGGCCGGGCTCGCCCAAGGGGGCTGGGCGCCCGGGCGAGCCCCAGGCCGCCGGCCGGGCTCGCCCAAGGGGTCTGGGCGCCCGGGCGAGCCCCAGGCCGCCGGCCGGGGCTGGGCGCCCGGGCGAGCCCCAGGCCGCCGGCCGGGCTCGCCCAAGGGGGCTGGGCGCCCGGGCGAGCCCCAGGCCACCGGCCGGGCTCGCCCAAGAGGGCTGGGCGCCCAGGCGAGCTCCAGGCCGCCGGCCGGGCTCGCCTAAGAGGGCTGGGCGCAGGGCGAGCCCAGGCCGCTGGCCACGCTCGCCCAAGGGCGCTGGGCGCCCGGGCGAGCCCCAGGCCACCGGCCGGGCTCGCCCAAGAGAGCTGGGCGCCCGGGCGAGCCCCAGGCCACCGGCCGGGCTCGCCCAAGAGGGCTGGGCGCCCGGGCGAGCTCCAGGCCGCCGGCCGGGCTCGCCCAAGAGGGCTGGGCGCCCGGGCGAGCTCCAGGCCGCTGGCTGGGCTCGCCCAAAAGGGCTGGGCGCCAGGGCGAGCTCCAGGCCGCCGGCCGGGCTGGCCTCCATCCGGAGTGCCGCTCTTACCTCGCACCTAGCAAGCCGGGGGGGGGGGGCGGTCGGCCATCTTGCCACACCCACTGAAAAAGGGGCCGGGGGGGGAGGGAGATGCAGATTTTCCCTCCCCTACTAGTATATTTCCAAGGCCAAGCCAAAATTGGCCCCCAAGAGTGCAAAACTCTCCAAAAGCTTAAATACTCAAAGTTGGTCCTACGCCTGCCGGGAGGGCCCTACTCTGCGAATACGGGGTTGTACACAATCCCCGCTCTTTTCGAGGTTGGCACAAGCTTGGAAAGAAACATCCAACCCAACGTATTCGCTGAGTGGCCTTCATGGGGACGAAAATACTCGGTCTCTCCGAGGTGTCAACCTATCATGCCAGCTAATGGGAGCCTAGGTGACGAGACGGCTTCGGCGTGAAAACACTTAGCCTCCCGAAGGGTCAACCTGTTATGCCAGCTAATGGGAGCCTAGGTGACGAGATGGCCTCGGGGTGAAAACACTTAGCCTCCCGAGGGGTCAACCTGTCATGCCAACTAATAAGAGCCTGGGTGACGAGACAGCCTCTTGTTCTCCTCGAGGCACATTCGACCCAACTAGCTAGTGGGAGCCATGATGTGGAGATCCTCTCGGGGGCGGGACTTATTCTCCCCAAGGCACATTCGACCCAACCAGCTAGTAGGAGCCTAGATGAGGAGATCCTCTCGGGGGCGGGACTTGTTCTCCCTGAGGCACATTCGACCCAACCAGCTAGTGGGAGCCTGGATGAGGAGATCCTCTCGAAGGGTGGGACTTGTTCTCCCCGAGGCACATTCGACCCAACCAACTAGTGGGAGCCTGAATGAGGAGATCCTCTCGGGAGCAGGACTTGTTCTCCTCGAGGCACATTCGACCCAACTAGCTAGTGGGAGCCTGGATGATGAGATCCTCTCGGGGGCGGGACTTGTTCTCCTCGAGGCACATTCGACCCAACCAACTAGTGGGAGCCTGGATGAGGAGATCCCCTTGGGGGCGGGACTAGGCATGTCACCTGAACTTTACCAAAATCCAACATCCTCAAATGGGGAAAAAGTTGGGTTACATGACCCTTCCGACTCAACTGGTCGGGGGCTGGACTCCGCACAACATAAAAAAAAATACAGGACTCTGCCGAGGCGAGGCTTCCTCAGGGGGCCGGGGCCTGGTGGTCGCCATCTGATTCCTTCCCCTTGGTCACCTGCATCCTGCTCAGACTCTCCATGATCTTCTCCATCTCCTCCGCCTCGGCCAACCAAGAGATGGTGTTGACAGCCATGGCGTAGCACTGCCTCGCCATCCTGGAGTCTCCCTTGATCCTGACCTGGATCCCTTCTGAGTTGAACTTGAGGCACTGGTGGAAAGAAGACGGCACACAACGAAAAGCACTAATGAGGGGCCTTTCGAAGATGACGTTGTAGCAGCTTGGAGCGTCAACAATGACGAACCTGCAGTTTCTTGAGGTTCCCCCTAACTTCACCTGGAGTCCGACTCCACCTTCCACTTCCTTCCTCTTCCCTGAAAATCCAAACATGGGTCCGTCTGAAGCCAGCACCCTCCTTGGCTCTACCTTCATCCTGTCAAATGCTTTCTTGAAGACGACGTTGACGGAGCTTCCGTTGTCAATCAAGATCCAGGAGACGGTAAAGCCTTCGATGGCTGCCTGGATGACCAGGGCGTCGCAGAATGGATCCTCGTGCTCCGGTATGTCTTTTGATGAGAAGGCGATCTTCTCTTCTAGGGGCGGGGTTAGGGACGTCGAGGCGACACTCCGGCAGTACATGACGTGGAGGCTCGCCTTCCGAGTGGCCTCGATCCCCACCCCACAGTGGATCACTGTTATTCCTCCTCGGTGTCCTACATTGACCCGATCCTCGCATATCTCATCCCCCCCGATTCGGGGCGGAACTTCCTCAACCTGTACCGGCTGTTGCTGTTGGGCAGGGCCTCTCGCCCCCTCACCCCCAAGAATTCAGGGCAGGTAGTTGTTGCGTGCCCCTCCACCTGGTGGAAGTCACAGTATGGTAATGCCCTCTCCCCCTCCTTCGGCGGGCTGGACGATCTCTCCTGTTACCTCTTCCTCCTTCGCCTGTCGCCAAGACTTGCTACGGTGGGGGCAAGAGGTGACTCAGGGATTGCCTTTGGAAGTCAAACCTCCCTTGGCCCCCGTGAAAATTCCCCCTCCCTAGACGAGAGCTCTTCCTGGACCCTGGGAAGGCCCTCCCTGCCGCCTCAAGCCTGGTTCCGGACCCTCCTGTCCCTGGAACCCCTTAGCCCTCTGCTCCTCTCTCCGCCTTCCCTCATGATGTCTCGAGCCACCTTGCTCCTTTGACTCTGCCTCCGTCAACTTTGCCAACCTCTTGACAAATGCCGGGTTGGCCGCCTCCATGGCTATCTCCTCTGCCGCCCTTTCCATCAACTCCTCGAAGGAAAGGGGGGGCCTTCCGAGTCAAGCTCATCTTGAAGAAGCCCTCCTTCATCCCAACAGTGAAGGCCATCTGGAGAGCATATCCCGGCACCTCCTGGATATCCTGGATCTCCCCTTGGAACCTGTCAACGTAGCGGGCCAGCGACTCCTCGAGCCTCTGCCTTATCAGGAAGATGAACTCAAGAATCTTCTTCCTCTTCTTGGAGGTGGAGAAGTGGAGCTGGAAGCTCTGGCTCAGGTCCTCAAACTCATAGATCGACCTTGGAGGGAGTTGATGAAACCAGTCCCTTGCCTTCTCCTTCAACGTGATCGCAAAGAGACGACACTTGAAGGCATCTGTCATCGGCCTGATGGAGACGGCATGCTCAAATCACTATAGGTGCTGGATGGGGCCATCCTTCCCGGTATAGTAAGCCATGTCCGGCTCTCTGAACCCCTCGGGAATGGGAGCTGAGACGATCAGCTCGCTGAAAGGTGACCCCCTGACTGGTGCTCTCGCCACCTCTACTCGCGCGACCTGCTCGCCAAGAGGGCTAGCACTCGCCGAGCTGGGGAACAACTCCCAGCCGAGGAGGTCTCGCTCGACCCCCTCTCCCATCCTTTCCTTCCCAGGTCGTCTACCTTGTGCACTTCCTTCTCCCCCTGCCGGGGTCACCTCGCCCGTGCCCCTGGGAGGCAGCTCGCCGAGACCACTCTGGGTCAGCTCGCCGGGACCCCTGGGAGCCAGTCCCTGGGGGTGGGGGTTGAGCTGTCAGCCCGAGGGGCAATGCTTCTAAGCATCCCCATGATGCCTTGGATGGAAGCCATGAACTCCTCCCTCCCCACGAAGGGTCCGGGGTTAGGGAGCTCGCCGAGATCATCACTGCCTCCCTGATCTCCAGCCATGAAACTCTCCCGAGATCTTCTGTGTTGGTCACTCTCCACGCTCACCGCACTAAAATATTGAAACCAAAAACTTGGTCTCTCGTGGAGTTCGGGGTCCCAAAAGAGGGGTGACCTCACACCTACTACACTCGGGGGAACGTCACGGACAAAAGACTTGGGAAACTAGGAACAGACCCTCGGCTCTAGCGTGGAGGTCCCACCACACACCCGGAAGGTCACAAGAGCACTCTTCCCCTTCCTCACCAAAGGGCTAGGCTGGGCGCCTTGGAGAGCTCTCTCTACTCCACCAAGAAGAAGCTAAGGGAGGAGGAGGTAAGGAAAAACTCATCCTCTTCAAAGGCACCCAAGGGGGTCTATTTATAGTTTTCCAAGTCCTGGGGGCTGAAATGTCCAAAATACCCTTAAGGCCAAAAAGGCCTCGGGCCAATAGAAAACCTCCACACCGGGGGGTAGAGAGATAATTTTTACCCGGGGGTACAATAGTAAAAACATGGCAACAAGAGGTCCGGGGGGGGGGGGGGAAGGTGGAAGCTGAACCATGCTCCTCCCCCTTACCCCCACCTCAGATACCCGAGGCGAGTGGGCGGACCACGCAGAAGAACCAAAGGGGCGAGCTCCAGGCCGCCGGCCGGGCTCGCCCAAGGGGCTGGGCGCCCGGGCGAGCCCCAAGCCGCCGACCGGGATCGCCCAAGGGGGCTGGGCGCCCGGGCGAGCTCCAGGCCGCCGACCGGGCTCGCCCAAGGGGGCTGGGCACCCGGCCGAGCTCCAGGTCGCCGGCCGGGCTCGCCCAAGGGGGCTGGGCGCCCGACCGAGCTCCAGGCCGCCGGTCGGGCTCGCCCAAGAGGGCTGGGCGCCCGGGCGAGCCCCAGGCCGCCGGCCGGGCTCGCCCAAGGGGGCTGGATGCCCGGGCGAGCCCCAGGCCGCCGGCCGGGCTCGCCCAAGGGGGTTGGGCTCCCGGGCGAGCCCCAGGCCCCCGGCCGGGCTCGCCCAAGAGGGCTGGGGGCCCGGGCGAGCCCCAGGCTGCCGGCCGGGCTCGCCCAAGGGGGCTGGGCTCCCGGGCGAGCCCCAGGCCGCCGGCCGGGCTCGCCCAAGGGGGCTGGGCGCCCGGGCGAGCCCCAGCGCCCAGCCCCCTTGGGCGAGCCCCAGCGCCCAGCCCCCTTGGGCGAGCCCTAGGCCGCCGACCGGGCTCGCCCAAGAGGGCTGGGCGCCCAGGCGAGCCCCAGCGCCCAGCCCCCTTGGGCGAGCCCCAGGCCACCGGTCGGGCTCGCCCAAGATGGCTGGGCTCCCGGGCGAGCTCCAGGCCGCCGGTCCGGCTCGCCCAAGGGGGCTGGCCTCCATCCGGAGTGCCTCTCCTACCTCACACCTAGCAAGCCGGGGGGGGGGAGATGCAGATTTTCCCTCCCCATACTAGTATATTTCCAAGGTCAAGCCAAAATTGGCCCCCAAGAGTGCAAAACTCTCCAAAAGCTTAAAAACTCAAAGTTGGTCCTACGCTTGTCGGGAGGGCCCTACTCTGCGAATACCTGGTTGTATATCAATGAATTGATCAACGGTAAATCGTAAGCATTCAACAAATTGAGAAAAATAAATCTAAGATTAAATCAGAATATCAACCCATCCTCGGATCATCTCGACCGAGCACCATAAAAATTTAGCCGCTCATGGGAATGGAGAAATCATTCGCAAAAAATATGACATGATCAAAAAGAAGAATGAACGAGACAAAGTAGTAAATTTAGAAGATAAAATATTATTGCTTTTTAAATGAAAAAGGATTACAAGAATTTATATGATTGCATGGCTACAAGTAATGAAAAAAAACATGCAAGATTATAAAAGACGGGCAGAAAAAAATTACAAAATAAAAACTTGATAACTTAGAGCTCACAAATTTCGGCCTCGACTTCCAATAAACTCTCCCTTGAAATGAACAACTCTCAAAAAAGATTGTTAGACTAGAATTTTTCTAAGTAGAATGTCTCCCGAATTGCTCAAATCTCCAGCTTTGATGCCCAAAACAATCCATATTTATAAGCATAATTAGCACATAACGGCTGAGTTAATTTTAATTCCACTGTTACTGTTCATGCTACGGTAATGGTGGAATTAAATTTCTTTCCTCCGAGTGAAACAGAGGAGGTGTAAGCGGCAGGATCTTGGGGAGTAACGACAACATTGAAGAGGCCGGCTGGAGGTTGTGGATGCATGGAGGAGCTTGAGCTAGATCGCTGTCGTGGCCGTGAGCCTCGAGGGTGGCGGAGAGCTTGGGTAGAGAGTTCCATGCATGGTGGAGCGGCGGTTGGCATGGCCAAATCTTCTGGATGCCGAGGAGCTGGAGATGGCCGGGAGCTTCTTGCAAGATGGAGCTTGAGCTGCTGCGGCTCCATGGCGGAGGAGGTTGATGAGGGGGAGATGTTGTCGGGCTGCAGCTTCGAGGAGGAGCAACTGGTGGTGGTGCCTGGATGGAGGAGCTGGAGGTGGGCGGAGCTGCATGCATGGAGTGTAGATTTTGAACTAGTCTTCAACTGAGTACTTGCAGGGAAGAGCAGGGAGCAAAGCACAGAACAGGAAGAAACAAAGAGGAGGAAAGGGGCCGTCACTGGATGCGGCCAGGATTGCATTCAATAGAAAAGACTTAGGTCCCAGTTAATAATATATATGCTGATTGGGATAGGAAAAAATGTCCCTGTATTAAAAGTTATTACAGAGATATCATAAATTAAAAGTCCAGGCTAAAAAAAAAGATTATCATGCATACAATCCCAACATTCCCCTTCTTAATTTAGGGTGTCGCTGCGATCGACGACCCCAAGTCGCTTGCGGAAGGTTTGAAATTTATCCATAGATAGGGCTTTTGTCATTCCGTCGGCCAGCTGCTCCTTCGTGTTGCAATAGACGAGCTCAATCTCCTTCTTCTCCAATAACTCTCTAACAAAATGATGCTTTATATGTATATGCTTTGTGCGGTTATGGAACACAGGGTTTTTGCTGATCGAAATGGCGGAAGTGCTATCAACTAACAGTGTCGTTGGTGTTTGCTTCTCCTTCTTTAACTCCTCGATTAGGTGATTTAACCAAATGACCTCCTTTGCAGCTTCTCCTATGGCCATGTATTCGGCCTCCGCAGAAGAAAGGGCGATGCTGTGCTGTTTCCTCGAACTTCAGGAGATAGATTTGTTTACAAACTGGAATACAAATCCACTGGTACTTTTCCTGTCATCAGCACACCCTGGCCAATCACTGTCTGAGTACCCCACTTGCTTCTCTTCTTCACCCCCTTCTGCTCTGTATAATAGGCCACAGGTTTGTGTGTTCTGAAGGTACCTGAGTATCCTCTTTACGGCCTTCATATGACTGATGCTTGGCTCACTAACATATTTGGAAACAATGCCCACTGCGTATTCGATATCCAGTCGGCTATTTGTCAAATAAATGAGAGAACCAACAATACTGCGTTATGTTTCTTCACTGGTTTTCTCTTCTCCATCTTCTTTTTGCAGTTTCTCACTGGTGGTTATCGGTGTTGCAGTTGGCATACAATTCTGCATTCCAAACTTTTTCAACATTTCTTGTAGGTAGTTACTCTGATGTACAAAAACATAACCTGAAAATTGCTCAATCTGAAGTCCTAGGAAGTATTTCATGACTCCCAAATCACTCATGTCAAATTCTTTTTGCATGACCTGTTTGAATTCATCTGTGATCTTAGGGGATGATCCAATAACCAGTAAATCATCTACATAAATGCAAGTGAGCACAAATGAGTTGTCTGGAAAATGTTTGTAGTACAGTGATGCTTCATATGGGCTTCTGGTGTAGCCATTTTTACAGAAGAATGCATCAATTATTGCATTCCAGGCTCTTGGTGCTTGTCTAAGTCCATATAGAGTCTTATTGAGTTTATATACTTTCTCCTCTTCTCCTTTCACCACATATCCCTCCGGCTGTTGCACAAATATTTCTTCACTTAATTCACCATTTAGGAAAGCCGATTTCACATCAAGTTGGTGAATTTCAAGTTCTTGTTGAGCAACACAGGCAAGAAGTGTGCAGATTGTTTCCATTCTGGCAACCTGTGCAAAGGTTTCAGTGAAATCCCTTCTAGGTTTTTGGGAGTAGCCCTTGGCTACAAGCATGGCTTTATGTTTTTGCACTTCCCCGTTTTCATTTAATTTAAGTTTATACACCCACTTCAATCTAATGATGGTATGGTGAGATGGCTTGTCTACCAAGACCCAAGTATTGTTTTTTTTAATCATACTGATTTCTGCATCCATGGATTCAGTCCATTGGGATTGAGCTGCGGCTTCAGAGAAACTTGAGGGCTCTTTACATATGAGGGTTATGTGGCATGAATCATATATGTCGGCTAGAGAACGAAATTTTTTAGGAGATGATGAATCATACCTTGTTTCATGAGGAGACTTTTCCATGTCCTGAGATGAGGGTAGTGGACTGGGCAGCTGACTGTGAGATCCTTCACAGGTGACTCCTGCAGCATCCTCCATTCCCTCTACAAACAAGGGGTTCTGATCCTCACTGGTTTGTCAGTCTGAAACTCCTCCTTCATCAAATACAGTGTCTTTACTTATGATTAGTTTCTTTGTCACAGGATTGTATAAACGGTACCCCTTGGACTCTTGGCTATATCCCACCATAATGCACTTTTCACCCTTCTTCTCAAGCTTATCTCTATGTTCTTTTGTATTTAAGGCATAATAAATGGATCCAAAGACCCTAAAATGATGAATGGAGGGCCTCCTTCTATACCATGTCTCATATGGTGTGGAGTTCTGCAAATACCTGGTGGGGGCCCTACTGATGATATGCACGGCAGTGTGCATTGCCTCACCCCAAAATTCCTTTGGCAACTTCTTCTGTTGTAACATGCTTCTCCCTATCTCAGCCACTGTCCTGTTCTTGCGCTCCACTACTCCATTTTGCTGAGGTGTGTAGGGAACTGTGAGATGTCTTTTAATTCCTTGCTCTTCACAGAAAGTGTTGAACTCGGAGCTGAGGAACTCTCCCCCTGTCAGTTCTTAGTCACTTTATTTTGTGGTTGGATTCTTGTTTTACCATTCTCTTAAACAGCCAAAACTTTTGAAATACTTCTGATTTTTGGGTGATGAGGTACAACCAGCACATCCTGCTATAATCATCAATGAGAAGTAGATAATACCTTTTTCCAGCAAAGGTTGGAGTGGAGGCTGGTCCCCAGACATTTGCGTGGACAAGTTCAAGAGGGAGAGTTGCTCTCTAGTGGGTTTGTTTGGGCACTGTGGTTCTGTGAATTTTGTTCTCTGCACAAGTCTCACATAATTGGTGTTCAGTTAAATCCCCCTGAACTCCCCTTACTAAGGTTTTTAGTGTGTCCATGTCTCCAAAGTTCAGGTGCCCACATCTATAATGCCATATCATTGGATCTGCAATGTTGCCGAGGGCTGAGTTTACAACACTGTTAGGATTGCTGTGTTGTTCATTTGAGAGACTCAACGACATAGACAATGGGAAGATCTTGTTCTTGGACATCTTAACCACGGTGACGAGCTGTTGTGTTCTTTTGTCTAGGATGATGCACTCTCCTTGATCAAATATGAGCTTATAGCCCTTATTGAGCAGCTGCCCAACACTGAGAAGGTTTTGAGATAAGCCAGGCACATACTGAACATCATTAATATAATTTACTGCACCACTCTTTAACTTGACTGCCACTGTCCCTCTTCCTTCAATGGTTTTTGCATGCCCATCTCCCATGATCACTTCTGACTTATCATCTTCACTAAGTTGGACAAAATTGTTTTTGTTATTGGACATATGGTTGGAGCAACCGCTGTCCAGGAACCATACTTCAGTTGCAGAACCTTCAGGATTGGTGGAAGAATAAAACAGAGATTCATTTTCCTGGGTGAAGTTTACTTCTTCTTTTGATTTTGTCTCACGGAACCAGCAGTCCTTCTGAAGGTGATTGTTTCTCTTGAACCTTTTATATCTGGAGAGACAATCCTTGGTGTGATGTGTGTTCTTGTTGCACAATTTACAGTAGAGCATGCTTCTATCGTCAAACCCTTTGTCTCTAAGATAAGACAGGGATGAATTTGCTCCACGATCCTTTTTCTGGGAGCTTAGGGGCAGCTGACTTTGGAAAGCTTGTTCAACTGAAGGTTCCTTGCGCTTCATCCTCTCTTCATGGCTGAGAAGAGAGCTCATGAGTTCTACTGTGGAGAGTTTGGTAATGTCCTTGGATTCCTCTATGGCAATGACAACATTTTCAAACCTCACTGTCAAACTGCTAAGGATTTTGGACACCACTCTTTTTTCTGGTAGATCATCTCCATAGGTCTTAATTTGATTTATTATGGCTGTGGTTCTGGAGAGGTAAGCTTGCACTAATTCTCCTTCTTCCATGTTGAGGTTGTCAAAATCACGCCAAAGATTCGCCAGTCTAATGGCAATGACTCTATCTCTTCCTCTATATTCAGTTTTCAGTATTGTCCAGGCCTCTTGAGATGTGTTGGCATCGATGATAAGGGGTAGTATGAACCTCCCGACTCCTTGCTGAATACAGAGAATGGCCTTGACATCTCTCTTCTGTGTTTCTAGCTGGAGCTGCAGGGCGGCAACATCTTCCTTAGTTTTATCACCTTTGTCTGTGGAGGTAGAGGCTTCCATGAGAGGATAGCCATTCTCTACCAAATCCCAAAGTCCTTGAGACAAGAAAAACACTTTCATCTGTTTACTCCAATAATCATATGATTCCCCTTCAAAAATGGGAATCCCTGTTTGTGTGTAGGAGAATATTTGACTAGTGCTGGTGGCAGCCATGTGATGAAGATTAAAGCCAAAGAAAAACAGATACTGCGCAGGATCTCTGATGGCACAAGGATCACAACCTAGCTTTGATACAAAATGTAGATTTTGAACTAGTCTTCAACTGAGTACCTACAGGGAAGAACATGGAGCAACGCATAGAACATGAAGAAACAAAGAGGAGGAAAGGCGCTGTCACTGGATGTGGCTAGGATTGCATTCAACAGAAAAGACCTAGGTCCCAGTTAGCAATATATATGCTGACTGGGATAGGTAAAAAGGTCCCTGTATTAAAAGTTATTACAGAGATACCCTAAATTAAAAGTCCAGGCTAAAAAAAAGATTATCATGCATACAATCCCAACATGGTGGAGGTTGTGCGCGGTAGTGGCGCTGGATGGTTGGGCGAGCAGCAGAGTGGCGGCCGATGCTTGGAGGGATGGTGGCCGAGCTCGGTGGAGCTCGGGCAGTTGGAGGTGCTACACTTGGAGCTTCCCGAGAAGCTGCATGGAGGTGGAAATGGCCGAGCTTCTGCAACTATGGTAGTGCCGAGGAGGCTGACCGAGCATGATGACAGAGCTTGGCCGGAGGAGCTCGGTGGTGGTTGAGCTTGGTAGAAGTGGCTGGGAGCTGCTGTGGAGCTTTTGATATATATATATATATATACGACTGCCCGACACGGGGCTCCGCCCCTATGGCTACGCGCCACAATACCCGGCCCGCGACGGCGGGCTTCGCCCGCACCCTGCTGGCTTCGCCAGCCCACGACGGGTCGTTGCGGGCTGCGCCCGCATCAATGCGAGTGTCTGACACGGGGCTCCGCCCCTATGGCCTCGCGCGACAGTACCCGACCGGCGACGATGGGCTTTGCTCGCTCCCGGCGGGCTTCGCCCAACCCGCAACATATACATATGAGTACTCAAAATGATCGTACAAAAAAATAAATCAAGAATACAATTTTTATTTTGTAAAACAAATTATATTTTAACGTTAAAACATTAATCCTTCTCTTATCATTCCTAGCTATAGACAATAGGTTTAGAGTATCTAGTGTTTTTATTTTTTTATTTTCATATTACAAAATTGTGTAATTAACTAAAGGATATTGACTTTATAATATACTAATATAAAGTTCTGTATATTTGTGTAATTATGAATACAATTATAAGGGCAATATAAGGATATTTGCAATGTTTCACCAAAGATTAGTTTTCGTATAATAGTAGAGATATAAACATATATATATATATATATATATATATATATATATATATATATATATATATATATATATATATATATATATATACACACGAGTGGCCGGAGAACCAAGTCGACGAATTTGACTTGTATACGAACCTTGGTTGCGACAACGGGATTTTACCTACGAATCCCCCCAGGCCTATCGTATTCATACAAAATGAAATATATATATGTTAGAACGTAAAATATTTATTTTTTACTAAATGTTATAAAAATAAAGAATAAATATGCTAATTTAATTAAGTTTCTAATAGAATAATAACCCTAAATGATGACTAAACTACTAGTCATCAGGAGACGTCGACACCGAAGCCGTGCTGCACCACTGACAGCGTGACTGGATTTATGGAAGCGTGCGACAGATGGTGAGCACGATAGCACCATTTAGGTCGAACTGGAGGCGGCGTGAGAGCTTATAGTCATAGTTCTTGAGAATCTTTGAGGTATAGATCCTGAACCCGCTTTAATGAAAAATCAAAGTATATAAAAAATATATTTTTATATTTTTCTTGGCCTGTTCTGTGTATGCAATCTAGGTTATGTCGTCCAAAAGAAAAGATAAAAGAGGAGGACGAGTAGGATTATCTCCTATCCGCCTTTACTTTCGTATAGTTATGTTTAATTTTTGCTCTGTACTGTATTTTGTTTTGTTTTGCTCTGGACTATATTATGGTGATTTATTTTGTGATGTGACATTTTAGATGATATCTGTTGTGCTTCACTTATATGTGTTTTGACGCTTCATGATGATCACTACACTACTTTCATATTGTATTTGATCTGACACTAATCAAAAAATGAGTGTTATGATATATTACATACACCTCGTTGCGTCTATTTTTTTCTTATTGACTGCACTATTTATGATACCTATATATGAACACCCGTATATTAGCATATCGCATGATGCTATCATTACACTTTCATTTTGATTATTAATTGAGCAGTTTAATTTGGAAATTGGTTAGAATGGTCTATCTCCAGGCTTTGCACAAATTTAAAGGAGGAAGTTCATTAAGAAAAATGGAAATGAAACTCTATGAAACTGCGGTTATATAGGGAACAATTGGATAAAGTTGCTGACATTTCAAATTCAGGGAAGTTATTTACATTTCAATTACTTTCTTTTATATGCATACGTGCTTATTAGTAATACCTTTTTAAAGTATTTTGATGATAAAAAAAATATATCTTTGCTAAGGACTAGCAAAGGACTTAAGTGTGGAGGTGGGGGTATTATAACTCCTATCATTTGGATGAAGAATAATTCATTGAACCACGATTTGAATGATCTTAATTCTTATTTTAATTAATCAATAGGCTATTATAGATATATTTAATGATAATTAATTGGTATGGATGAACAATCAAAAGAATTCAATTAGTGAATTTGAAATTAGTAAGATTTTTTTGATAAATCTCACTTAAATATTTTTGTTTTTATGCACAAAATTTTTGTTCACTTTCAAGACAATCTTTTAATATTGACCTCTACAAATAACGAGAGGGGTGAGCAAGAACTAAGTCAATAATATAAGCTTAGATATAAGCTTAGGTAGATTCCATTTTGATCTCCACTAGAATAGTTGAGCTTGAACTTTTTCATACACATTATTCCATACTTAAATTCTCTATATTTTTACTAATTGTATCTTAGTAAGTTAGCCATTAATGGGTGTTTAATTTTTATAAAAAAATGGTTGAATTTCATAGTAATATGTGGCCTAGGTATATGTCTACATACTTGGAATGATCCGAACTACAATGAAAAAAAGGAAAGAGAAATTTATGTCATAGTGATATGCGACCTAGGTATGTGAAAACATACTTGGAATGATCCCAACTATGAGTAAAAAAAGAGAAGAGAAAAAAATGGTTGAGACATTATAGTGATATGTGGCCCGGGTATGTGCACTTATACTTGGAATGATCCCTACTATGAATAGAATATGTTTATATATATATATATATATATATATATATATATATATATATATATATATATATATATATATATATGTTGATAAACCCCATAATATGGTGAATTACTAAGATTACTAACTATGGAATGTCATTCCGCTATCAAAGTTTATCCATAATTCCTAATCAAGCCGAAGTCTATCCTATTTTCAATTAAACTACTAACTCATGTGGAGGTTAAATCGAGAGCTTAGCCTATTCTTTCCCCTTCTAATAAATGCGGAGGTTCAATGAGAAAAATTACATGCGAGTAAATTACTTTTAAAAAAAAGCACACACCGTACTAAGTTACTTATTTGAGTTTTATCTTTTATCGAACTAATGGAATTATGAATTTTGAACTCTTATTGATTTCTATGTTTATCAGTTAAGTAAAGCGAATTTCTTGAGTAAGCCTTGATTAATTTGTTTTTCAAAAAGGATCATTTGAATTTACATCTTGATATCATTTCTTCATCTAATTTATTGATAAGAATTATCTTTGCTAGGGACTAACAAAAGTGGAGGTGTGATAACTTCCTAAAAGAAGTTATCTAGTTCTTTATTATGACATCATATTGAGCATAAATAAAAAAGAAATGATTTAAATAAGTATAAATATACATAAATTCATATTTATGTTATTTATGGTTAATTCAGTCACTTTGCTTATGTTTTTCTTTCTAGAAATGTCGTGGAAATCGAACCGAAGAAGTAAAAGTTGGACTTATATTTTGGCTGTGCAGTTGTTACAGAAACCTATTTCAGCTGTTATAACATGTTCTAGACGGATTTTAAATTTGAATTTCAAATTTTGTGCCAAACTCAAATATGGAAGGAGGCATCTATTAGGAGGGTGCTGCAAATTTTTAAGAGGGGAATTTCATACCTAAAAGGGAGAACGAAATTCATTAGAGAAGGAGAGATATAAGAGCCATCATCTTTGAGAAGGAGAAGAACGGCTAGGGTTTGGACTCACCGGTAAGAAGGAAGAAGGCTCTAAAGCAAGATCTGAATACAAATTCCCGCAGTGTTTAAACTTCTAAAAACATTTCTAGTAAGATCTTTCTTATTGTGTGGTTTCATCCTTCAAGCATGAACTAAATTTCTAGGTCTTGTATAGTGAGAGTACTTTGACTTATTGTGATGTGGATTGTTAGAACCCTACTTGTGATTTGAGCTAGGTTCACTATTAAGATTGATTAGATGACCCAATATGTATAGTCTGGGTCATAGGTTTTTCCAGGGTTAGTTGCCTTAGAAGATTTCAAAGTTCTGCAATTCAGTTCGACGAAAATCGAACTCAGCTCGACGAAAGTCAAGCTCAGCCCGACAAACTCAGAGTTACAACTCTGAGTTGAGCTCAACGAAAGCTGAGCTCCGGTCGATGAAATTTGCAGCTCAGCTTGACGACAACCAAGCTAAGCCGACAATCTCTGAGCTCAGGTCGACAAATAAGCAGTTTCAGCTCGACGATCTCAAAGCTCAGGTCGACGAATTTCTTGCTCAGTTCGACGATTTCCAGGCTGTGTTTTAGGAAGTTATTTTAAGCAGAAAGCAGCTTATTTCCAGGCTTAATTTCAGGATATTTTATGTTCTGAAGGCAGAATTTTTATCAAGGCTTAATTGCAGGCAGTTATGACTCTGATATTAATGCGCAATATTCTTATGAAAATAGCCGTTTAGAGGCAACATTAAATATGGACTTAATCACAGAGTTTAATGCTAATCCTTTTCCAAGGCAATTACCATTATAGGGAATGCTCCAGCTGTTCAGAATGAATTCAAATATGTGAATTTATCTAGCATTCCTGAATATATAATATTATCAGAAGTTTTTCTGCCTTAAGGGTTACAGAAAGACACATGAGGTTTTCTCAGAGTTACAACAAGCTACAGAAATATTTTTCAGAGAATTAGCTTTCTATTCTTCAATCTTTCTTCCAGCAACTCATCTTCAATCTGAGACTAAAAGATCACATCTCTCAGAGACATTTACTGGAAGGAGAAGCTTACAAAGAAGGTCTACACCCTGAAGTAAAGCTTCCACTCCTGATCAGATCCATACAACTATGAGGAAGCTTTGGCATCAACAAGTCCACTAGTCTTCTCAGAGCGTTGAGACGGAGAAGACAACATCTTTTTACTTTTCCCTTTCATTGTGCACAGGGTTTTAACTCCCTTCAAAGGTTAGCCTTTTGGTTCACAAGTCACCTGATCAAAAGACTTGAGATTAGTTTTTGGGCACCTGATCAAAAGCTCAAAGGGTTGTTAGATCTCCCTTAGAAAAATAGATCTTGTGGTGACAGGGCACCTGAGCAAAAACTTGTGGTGGCAGGGCACCTGAGCAAAAACCTGTAGTGGATTTCTACCAGGGTGGTAGAAGAGTGAATGTACCCAGGTTTATTGAGGAACCACTATAAATTCCTTATGTCATCCGATTTGCCTTTACCTGTTTGTTTGTGTGCTGTGATTTTCTCTTTATACTCACATATATCACTAACTTTTAATCCGCTATAAAAACAAGTTAATAATTTTTAAAATACTCTATTCACCCCCCTCTAGAGTTAAGTTAGATATATCCCTCACTTTCATGGTTATTGTAATTTATCTTTTATGATTATTTGAAAACCTATCTTTGTTGGTTTTATGTTCTATTTTGTGGAATTTTTTTGATCAAGTATTCTTTTTCTTATATACGTGGCGAGATTCGAGAGAAGAGTTACGTATTTTAGGGTTGAATCCTTTATTTTATATGATGAAATTCAAGAGAGGAGTCGTGTAAATCCTTAGCCAAAATTCCATCTTTATACTGTGCTGTAGATTTGAGAGAGGAGTGACATAAGTGTAGCATAAATTCCAGCATAGCATAAAGAGGGAAAGAAATTTCGTCTTATGATAGCAACATTGATTTGAGTGCTTTATGTTATTCTCGTTCTACCTAAGTCAGAGATAACTATGAGAATTACGGTAAACAGATTTCTGAGATCGAGAGATGTTGAATTCCACTTTCAAATCATTGTAGAATAGTGATTAATCATTTCATGAAAGATCACTCTAAAAACTTATCGCAATAGGCAAATGAAATCAATGTACGAGACTACTTCTCCAACTTGATAAAAGTCTTTTTAAGAAAGCGTTATTTAGTTTTGTTATTGTTCTCTTTTAATTTTTCAATTAGTCCAAATTCACTTTTAATTATTCCGCTTGAATTTAAAGAAAAGGTAGAGCTAGTACTTGTGAGTACTAAATTAGTCACTTCTCAGAGGGAATAATCTTTTCTCACTTTATATATTTGATTTAGCACGTGCACTTGCGTTATTACGTAAATCTATTTTAGGCATATCGAGTTTTACGCCTAGAGAGGGAATAGAGTGAATCACGTGAGCGTTAATTGCACTTGCAGTATTACTTGACCACATGAGCGTTAAGTGTAGTGCGTTGAGCACTAAGCAACCTAGAGAGGGAGTAGAGTGAATTCTAAGCCGAGGAACGATCTAAGTCCCACTCCCTCATCAAAAAACCCCAGAGCTCTCTCTATCCTATGGACTTGCTTGTCTTCAAATGAAGGTCTAGGGGCATTTTTATAGTTTTTAGAGGGACATGCTAGTAATTACACCCGGACAGTGTAAAACTCACTCCCCTAACCTTTGCCCGGGTCGGGCCAGGGACGGGTCTTACTGCCCAAGACGGCCACCCAATGCTTCCCAAGTGGTCACGACCCACTTCCTTAAGCACTGAATGATCATCTTATCTGGCAAGAATCACAACACATCAAATCACATCTCAAATGCGGAAACAATACACAGAGGGCCATCATTATCATTAAAACCTTCAACAACAAGATTTTTGTAATGTGAAAATAATTTTTTATTTTGATTTATATAATTTTATTTTATACTTGTCTTTTCTATATATTTGTTTAAATTTATTTTACTTTAGATTCCCTCCATTTTTTTTATCTATCTATACCATATACAAATGAATATTTTAGGCTGCATACCGTGTAACTCGGCATACCATCCATTCAATCTAGACCGTCTGATCTGGTTTGGTCATAAAATCGCAGCTATTCGATCATGCATACCACACCCGACATATCATCCAATCAATCTGGACCGTTCATCTATATTTTTATAGGGTTCCTAAACTTACAGTAATATGGTTTCCTAAACCTATAAATTTGATAAGACGCCTATCCTATAATATGAACTTACCATTTTACACTTACAAATTCTAAAAAAAATTAGGTGAAAATCGGACTATTTTTCTACAATTATAACAAGTACCACCCGAGCCCCGCATAAATAGCCCACACGCTCTAGCCTGCCACCCACCTCCCGCCTTGTGTCAAGTTTCAAATAACATATTCATCCCTCTTATGTTATGTAAATTGAATGAAAAGCATGTTGTCCATGACGCGGGACAAAAAAATACAGAAGTTTTTTTTCTTTCAATTTTGCGGAGTTGTCACGTGCTGAGAAATTTTGCAGAAGTCCGCCTCGCCTCTTCACGTCAATTCACACTCACATGAACTCGCCACCTCAAGATAAACTCACTAACACTTCCCTAATCCTAAGAGAGAGGCAATAGAGGAATGGACTCAAGACTAGGTCAATTTAGTGGGGTGAATTAACAAAAGTCAACCTTAGGTCAATATATGTCAAACCTTCCCCTAAGAGATCATATTGGCCTCAAAACCTAAAGTCGACCCCACGCCTAGCCTTATAATGTCATTAGGGGACATGTGGACCTAAAAGCTCCATCATGTGATCACCAAGTTGACAAATTTGACCAAAGTCAAACTTGGCCATATTTAGGTCAAAGCACACTATTTGGAAAAGTGGGCCCAATTGGGGCATCACCATGACCCAATCAATATTGAGTGGTGTCAAGGGACTCAAGACACACCCCTTGGACCAGTCAACCCATCCAGTTGACAAAAGTCAACCCCAAGGTCAACAATGGTCAAATTAACCCTAAAGACTCAATGAGAGCTCAAACCAATTCAAGTGGGTTAAGGCCTATGCCAAGGCCAATCCTAGGCCCACTAAAATTTCAGATTTATTCAATCTATTTTATTATTTTAATTAAGAGATTTAATGAGGATAATTAGGAGGGAAGTTTTATTTGGCGGGAGGAATAATGGTGGGAGGCCAAGTGACACTCCCTTCTTTTTCCCCAACCCCTCCTTTCATCTCCCCTGATGAAGAAGAGTTTTCAATAGTTATTGGCTGGAAACCATCAAGGAGGGTCTTTAATGGTCATGAACAAAACTCCCAAAACTTGGATCTCCTATATAGAGCCCCCCAAATCTTAATTTGACCCTTTCATCGCCTTTAGAATGCCTCAAGCAGTCGAAATCGACTCTTGGATCACTGCAAATGGTGGAGAATTGAGATAGGGGGAGGTTCGCCGGAAAATGCCAAAAACCATGGCCACCCGCCGGAGTAGCCGCGACCAAGCCCGAAATCAGGAATGTTTCTCCTCCTTTTCCCTTGTGCTAGCATCTTAAATTAATAGGTAATGAGTTCGAGTTCATTTGAGCCAAATTCCATGTTGAATTTCCATGGAAAAAGCTTGAAAATGTTCCTCTCGGTATCGCCAGAAAACACCTCTCCGGCTGTCGTGCCGCCACCCAGCGATAGCCATCACCTCAATGAAGGTGGTGGGGGTGGTGACCAGCCTGGGAGGAGGCTAGTGTTGCAACACCCTATTACTAATTTGGGCAAGGATCACTATGTTTGTCTTAGGAAACTAGTTTGACCTAGATGTATAGTTAAAAAGGTCAACATTAGAATGTGTTCAGGGCTTGGAATTTAGGTTTGAAGCTGCCCCCAGGAACATTCAAGGAATCAGACTTAAAGCTGAGGCAAAGACAATTATCGTCGAGCTTAGGTCGACGAAACATCGAACTCCGTTCGACGCTCTTTGAGCTCAATTATGCTAAATTGTCGAGCTCCGGTCGACGATCTTCTAGCTCAGATCGACGATCTGTCTTCGGCTTGTCCTTCAGGTCGCTGAGCTCCGGTCGACGATCTTCGAGCTCAGATCGACGTTTTCTGTCTGATCTTCATTCCAATCTCTGAGCTCAGGTCGACGATCGTGGAGCTCAGATCGACGTTTTTCCTGAGAGATCGACGATTTTAAGGATTCAAATTCAGTCAGACTTTGGAATGTTTTTCAAATTATCTCAGCATTTATTTCAAGAAATCTGCCAGCCGTTTTCATTTATTCTGGAGCAAGTTTCAAGGAATTTTTTTTGAGAATATTTATTGGACTTTCCTCTAGAAGACAAGACTTTTATGGAGGACATTTAATGTCTGTTAACGGCTATCTTGGACAAGGAATCTTCAGAGAATAAGATCTTCTCCTTTCTCTCCAGTCACACACATATAGCTTACCAAAAAAAACTTACAGTCACAGAAAAAAAGGGAGAAAAAGAAAAGAGATATTTTTCAGTACAGATTCACAGGACAGTTTGATCAACACATTCAAGTGATCAATCCTGAAGAATCAGTTGAACATTTTGGCATACTGAAAAAGTGATCATAGCTTCATCACAAGGACTCCAGACAATTTAATTTTCTCAGCCTCTGCTGAAACCATCTTCTGCTGGAGATCTGAAGCCTCTGAAGACCTATCACCCTGAAGCAAAGCTCCCACTCCTGAACTAGTCTACATCTCAGGGGGAGCTTTGACAACACAATCAATCCACTTGTGCTTCTCTCTTTGATTGAGACATAGAAGACAACTTCACTCTTTTCCTTTTTCTTTCCTGCTGTAAAAGGGTTACCAAAACTCCCTTCAAAAGTTTTGATTCTGGTTCTGAGAACCTTGTCAAAACTCAGTGGTGGCAAGACACCTGATCAAAAAATTTAGTTTGGTTTTTGAGCACCTTATCAAAAGCTCATTGGTGCCCAGGACACCTAATCAACCCTTCCTGCAGTGGATTCCTACCAAGGGTGGTAGAAGAGTGGATGTACCCATGTTTTTGGGGAACCACTATAGCTCCTTGTGTCTTCTGGTTGCTTGAGTATTTTCTTTGCTGTGTGCTGTGATTTTCTTTTTGCTGTCTTAGTTTTAGATTATATAGCAAGACACCTTACACTTATACATAAATTAAATCTTAATTGTTTTGATTATTTAAATTGTAAAGTTATTTTAAAAATACTCTATTCACCCCCCTCTAGAGTTGAGATAGATCTTTGTCTCACTTTCAATTGGTATCAGAGCGAGGTTGGTTGTTCATACAGGCTAACACCTGAACCAAAAGATCCTTGATAAGATCAATCTTTTAAGAGGGTTATTTTCATTATATTTAATTTTATATAAAGACATGACACAGAACAAAGATTATGCAAGCACCAGGCCTCCAGTGTGCAATCTATCCAAGTTTGCACTTTGGAAAGCAAGGATTAGACTCTACATGAACTCTATTGATGAAGACATATTTAATTCTTTTTTGACAGTGTGCCCAAGTCCACCAGCAAGCTCAAGTACAAATGCTGTTCCACCTCTTTCAGGAACAGATGCTGAAATAAAGAAGTGGAAGACTACAGATGCCAAAGCCATGAACATCTTAGCTCAGACAATGTCTGATGAGATATTTCAGAAGGTAGCTGAATACAACTTAGCCAAAGGAATTTGGGACAAGCTCTCTGAAATTGTCTCAGGATCTGTTGATGAAAGGAAAGACAGGAGATCCCATCTTATAAGCCAATATGAGAATTTCAAAAAGGGAGAAGCTGAATCAGTGGCTGACATGTACAATAGACTAAGTCTGATTGTCAATGAGTTAAAGACTCTGGATAAAGAAATCTCATTGACTGAGCTGAATGACAAAATCCTAATGTGCTTCCCCAGCACTTGGGATTCAAGAATCTGGCCAATCAAAGATGCCAGAAGTCTAAATGAGATTACCACTGAAGCTCTCCTGGGCAAGCTCAAATCTTATGAGCTGCTCATTAAAAATAGAGAAGAAGAACAAAAGGATGCTTCTCCAGTCACAAGGAAAGAGAAGACCATAGCCTTCAAAGCTACAGAAGAGGAGCCTGAAGATAAAGCTATAGGAAATGATGAGCTCCTAAGTCTACTAGCCAAAAGATTTTACAAAATGGCCAGAAAAGACTTCAGAAAGAGATCATACAAGGGACATGATAAGCTAAGGTATGATAAATCAAATAACAATAAAGAAATTATATGTTTTGGTTGCAGGAAACCAGGCCATATTGTGCCTGACTGTCCAGAAAACAAGAACAAGGACAAGAAAGATAGATGAGAAAGAAGAAAGGAGAAAGACTTCAGAAAGAACAGCTCAGACAAACCCTCCTCCAGCAAGAACAAACATATAAGGAAGGGATTTGTTGCTGAGACATGAAGTGAAACTGAAGAGGACTCTGAAGCCTCATCCAGCTCCAGTGATGATGAGGATGATGCTGATGAAACAGAATTTTGCATGATGGCTATCAATGCCTCTCAAACAGATTCAGAAGCAGAAGAGTCAGAATCAGATTCAGAAGCTCAACTAGAAGAAGATCAGGTAATCAATTCATTTGATTTCAGTTCTGAGGACTTTAAACATGAGTTTAAAGTACTATGCCTAGATCTATTGGAGTCTGAGAAGGAAATCACTTCCCTCAGAAAATAACTATCTGAGTATAGCACTTTAAAATCAGAGAACCTCAAACTCTCTGAAGAGTTAGAATGCTATAGAGAGGAGATAGCTTCACTGAAGAGTGAACTATCCAAGGCCAAGCAATTTGAAGAATCCCTTAATGGGAGAAGTATCAAATTAATGGACATCACAAGCACAGTGAACTCAAGATTAAATAGTACACTGGGCTTGTGTGCTTCATCTAGCCAACCCATAGTATTAACAACCCCAATCAAATTTATTTTTGATAAAGGGAAGGCTGTTATAGAGGTAGCTAGGAAGAATTTAGATCTACCTAAGAAAAGCAAAGTTTAATAGAAAACGTCGAGAAGAGGTCGACGATCGTCGAACAGAGATCGACGATCTCAGGCTGAAACGTCGAACTCAGCTCAACGATTCCTGAACTCTGAAATCCCTCACAGTCGATCTTCGAACGGAGCTCGACGATTTTACCCAAGATCATCGAACTCAGCTCGACGATCGTCGAACGGAGTTCAGAGCTTTGAACCTTCTTTCAGAGGCAAATCTCAATTCAATCCTAGAAGTGCTTCATCCCAATGCTTTAATCCTTATACTGAATGGATAATACCTCCTAGTATATACCATCCTGATGGTTATAAGAGTCAACCTGGGATGTCTTTTATTTCTGAATTTAAAGGTTATCAACCTAGGCCCAAGGTAAACTGGGTCAAAAATATGTGAATTCTTATATATACAGGTGAAGACCTATCCAACATCAAACCAGCTATGGTATCTGGATAGTGGGTGCTCAAAGCACATGACAGGGAACAAGGATAACTTCACATCCTTTAAAGCCAAGCTTGGACCCAAAGTAATCTTTGGTGATTCAAACTTTAGAACAACAAAAGGATATGATGCAGTCCAAATTGGGACAGTCACCTTCAAGAAAGTAGCCTATGTTGAAGGACTCAAGCACAACCTGATAAGCATTAGTCAGCTGTGTGATGAAGGATATCAAGTGACTTTCAACAAAGAAATATGCAAGATCAAGTCAGAAGACACCACAACTGTGTTGACAGGTAACAGGAAAGGTAATATTTACTTAGTAGACTTTCATTCATCTAAGGTAGATATTTGCCTGTTTAATTCCATATCTAGACCTAATATTCTATGGCATAAGAGACTAGGACATGTTAACCTTAGAACCATTGCTAGGCTATCCAAGGACAACCTTGTCAGAGGACTGCCCTCTGGCCCCTAAAAGAAGGAAGGACTCTGCAAGGCTTGTCAATTAGGCAAGCAAACTAAAAATAGCTTTAAATCAATTAACAAGAGTGATTCACCTAGGATTTTGTATCTGTTACACATGGATCTTTTTGGACCCATTACAGTACAAAGCTTAGGAGGGAAATCCTATACTTTAGTGATTGTAGATGACTTCTCAAGATTCATATGGGTATTCTTTCTGAGGAAGAAGTCTGATAACTTTAAGTGTTTGACAGAGGTTCTCAAATGCATTCAGATTGAGTTCAACACTCACATTGCCCTGATCAGAAGTGATCATGGGACAGAGTTTGATTCTCTTCTCATACAAGAGTTCTGTCAAAGTGAAGGAATCAGGCATACTTTCTCAGCTCCTAGAACTGCTCAACAAAATGGGGTAGCTGAAAGGAAAAATAGAACCCTCATTGAATCAGCAACTACATTATTGACAGATGCTCACCTACCTCTATCCTTTTGGGCTGAGGCAGTGAACACCTTCAATTATGTATTGAATAGAAGTCTAATACATAAACTGAAGGGCAAGACTCCCTATGAATTGCTCAAAGGGAAGAAACCTAAAGTAGACTATTTTAAAGTTTTTGGTTGCACTGGTTACATTCACAATAATGACAAGAAATATTTAGCAAAATTTCAAGCAAAAGCTGATGAAGGAGTATTTCTGGGATACTCCATGATCAGTAAAGCTTATAGGGTTTATAATAAAACTACTCTAAAAATAGAAGAATCTGTCCACATTTCCTTTGATGAAACTAATATGTCTTTTAAGGAAAAGAATACTTCTACCATAGAACATTTGCAGGTGCATTCTCTAGCTTAAGACTTGGACAGATTACAAGTTACTCAAAAGGATGAAAGTAGTGAAGATGAAGAAGCTGCTCCACATCTGGAAGAAAATCTTCTTGAAGAGCCAGTTGTTGTCCCACAAGAGAAAACAACAACACATATTGGTGAACAATCAACACCCCCTGTTGATCTAGTAATAACAAGAGATCATCCAATCTCCCAAGTGATTGGTGACATCTCAACTGGTGTGCAAACCAGAAATCAGGTCAATCAAAACCTGATGCACACTTGCTTTCTCTCTTAAATTGAACCTCAAACCATTCAAGATGCAGAGCAAGATCCACACTAGATCATTGTAATGCAAGAGGAGTTGCATCAATTTGAAAGAAACAAAGTTTGGGAACTAGTGCCTAAGCCAAAGGATCATTCCATTGTTGGAACAAAATGGGTGTTCAGAAATAAGCTGGATGATCAAGGAATTATTATAAGGAACAAGGCAAGGCTAGTTGCTCAAGGATATTCTCAAGAAGAGGGGATAGATTATGACCAGACCTTTGCACCTGTTGCAAGGTTAGAGGCCATACGAATCTTCCTTGCTTATGTTGCTCACAAGGGATTCAAAGTATATCAAATGGATGTGAAGAGTGCTTTTCTTAATGGGGAGATCAAAGAAGAAGTCTATGTCAGACAACCTCCAGGTTTTATCTCTCTAACTCATCCAGATTATGTTTTTAAACTACACAAAGCATTATATGGTCTCAAGCAAGCTCCTAGAGCATGGTATGAGACTCTAGCATGCTTTCTGCTGAAGAATGATTTTGTTAGGGGGAGAGTAGACCAAACTCTTTTTATTAGAACCCATAAGTCCCATACCCTACTAGTACAAATTTATGTAGATGATATTATATTTGGGTCTACTGATTCAAATTTGTGCAAAAAGTTTTCCAAGCTTATGCACTCTAAATTTGAAATGAGTAGCATAGGTGAGCTATCCTTCTTCTTAGGATTGCAAGTCAAACAACATGCTGAAGGCATATTTATTTCTCAAACCAAATATGCAAAAGAATTGGTTAAGAAATTTGGGATGTCTGATGCATCATGTATGAAAACACCCATGCCTACCAATGCTGTATTGGATGCTGATGAACATGGGAAACCAGTTGATCAGACAACATATAGAGCAATGATTGGCTCTCTATTGTACCTTACAACCAGTAGGCCTGACATAATGTTTGCTACATGTATATGTGCTAGATTCAAGTTAGCCCTAGAGAGTCACACTTAACTCTAGTAAAGAGGATTCTTAGGTATGTTAAAAGCTGTCCAAATCTAGGTCTCTAGTATCCAAAAGATTCAGCATTTGACTTAACTAGATTATCAAATGCTGATTATGCTGGATGCAGAATAGACAGGAAAAGCACCAGTGGAACTTGTCAATTTCTTGGTTATAGACTTGTCTTATGGTATTGTAAGAAACAAACATCTGTGTCAACCTCAACTGCTGAAGCTGAATATATGGCTGCAGGCAGTTGTTATTCACAAATATTGTGGATATAAAACCAACTCCTAGACTATGGTTACAACTTAGAGAAGTCTAAAATATTTTGTGACAACACCAGTGCTATTTCCATTGAACAAAATCCAGTCCTCCATAGTAGGACAAAACACATAGAAATTAAGCATCATTTTCTAAGGGATAATGTTGAGAAAAATAAAATTGAACTTCAATATATCCCAACTGATTTGCAAAGGGGAGATATTTTCACCAAGCCCTTGGATGAAAAGAAACACAACTTCTTCCTCAATCAGTTAGGCATGTTAGATGGAGGAAGCCTAAAGTAAATTACAAGATTTTGAAAAGCTAAAAACAGACCAAGATTAGGCTAAAAACTCATCTTTTTTTATGTCTGTAGGATAGTTTCTGTCTCTGAACTGTGCTCGATGTTTTCCCCAGAAAGCGTCGAACGGAGATCGACGATTACCAGAGAAACGTCGAACGGAGTTCGACGTTTTCCCAAAACGTCGACCTGAGTTCAGAGCGTATCAGATAGTTGTATACTATCTCTTTCAGGCCTTCGATCGTCGAACTGAGCTCGACGTTCTCCCTAGATCGTCGAACTGAGATCTACGATATTGAAGAACTTTCAGCTTCCATCAGGAGTCCTGATCGTCGAACGGAGATCGATGATCCTTCCTTTTTCGCGTCGAACCCTAATATAAAATCATTTTTCGGCCGCCGCTCGTCATTTACGCTTTCATACTCTCTGCAACTCTTTCCCTCCAAACTTTCTACCCTTGGTCGTGTTTGCTCAATCTTTGCAGGTACAGATGGCTGCGTCAGTTGCTACTCTTTCAAAAATGAAATTTGATACAGGCTTCGACATCGACATGAATTCTTTCGATGGAAGCGACCAGAGATTCAAAGACATCTTAAATCTTTTCCAAGAACAACGGTTAGTTCAGATTATGTCCACCAGAGTGAAGCTTGCAGCAGACGAAATAAAAGAATGGTGTTTTTCTGCCACAAATGAGAATGAGAATTCTATAGTCGGCTCGATCAAAGGGACTCAGGTACCATTGTCCCCCGCTCTACTAACAGAAGTTTTCAACTTCAGTACTGGAAATGATTCTATTGATTTGTCTGGAGAAGAGTTTGATTCAATGCTAGATAGAATGGGTCACTCTGCTGTGAACCCTAATAAATTACTGAAAAAGAATTTATCTATTGAATTTCAATTCTTGGCTGACGTTGTTGGAAAAGTGCTCCTGGCAAAGCACTCCGCCCATGATACAATTTCAAGATACCAGTTCTGTCTAATGGGAGCATTGGTTGACAAAAAACATCTGAACTGGGGCTCCATCTTCTTTAATTTGATCAAGAAGAAACTTAGCAAAAGCTGTGTAAGCTTTGGGAGGATCTTAGGGGTTTACCTGTACTCCAGGTGCCCTGAACTGCTGACTTCAAGTGGGATGTACATCAATGCATCCAAAAGACTTACCTGTGCCCTCTTCAGCAGGTGGGACATGCAGATCATAACCCCAACAGGGCTGCTACAGCAACACCTGCTTCAGACACAAGGACTGCCTCAGTCACTCCTCCTCAGGTCTCTGCCCCAGCAGAAGATTTGCCTGCTTCTCCTCCTCCTCCAGCTGTCTCTGCCCCAGTCATCTCAACCTCACCACCAATCTCCACCATAGCCATATCTTCCCCCATTACAATCTCATCACCAATCTCACCTCTTCCAGTCACTACCTCAGAACAATTCCATCCTTTATTCTACTATCCACCTGTCACCACTCCATCATTTTCTCTCTTGGATGACTCCTTCATGGATGATTCTCCTCCAACTCCTCCTGAGCTTTCCTCTACATCCTCCTACCAACAACTTCTTCAAGACATACTCTCTCAACCATCCTTCACCCCATCCTTTTCCCCTACCATCTCATCCATCTCCAACCCAGTTACATCAATCTCAACACCTCCTACTCCTAGGCCATCCATCCCTACACCTCCTACCTCCACATTCTCCATTCCATCAGCTCCATCCACCATCATTCCAGCCACTTCAACTCCTACCTCTACTCAAGCCCCTCTTGAGCATGTAGATCTTTCAGCTTTGGCAGACAGGCTGTATGAGCTGCTAGCCCCCAGGCTAACCTCATTGCTGGAGACCACCTTGGCTCCACTTCTGAAAAGTGTTCAGGAGCTGTCTACCAGGCTATCTCCCTTCCTCTCCTCTCAGGCAATCCCTTCTTCTGGGTGCCTTGATCCAGTTACCACTGAATCCAGGCAGGGGGAGATGTCTTATGAAGCTCTGGTTGTGCCTGAGGCTGCTGAAGGTTCAGTTCCTGCTCCTGTCTTTGCAGTGGATCTTCAGAGTCTGCTATCAGTATTTGATTCTATGTATTTCAGTTCTCTGCCAGTGCAACAAGTTGAAGATCTTACTAAGGCCATTGTGCCTATCTCAGTATGTGATCCCAGCCTGATTGCCTCATATGTCAATTCCTTCAAGGCTGTGGATGTTATTGCTTCCATCTCTATTGCTGCTGCTACTGCTTCCATTGAATCTTCTGATATTGAAATGTTGCCTATTGTTGATGATACTGCTGCTAAAGAACTTGCTACATATCTGGAAGAATCTGCTCCTGCTGCTGCTCCAACTTCTGCTCCTGCTGTTGCTCCAATTTCTGCTGCTGCTGTTCCTGCTCTAACTCCTGATCAATTGAAACAACAAGAGGAATATATAAAGAGCATTGATGATTTGTATGATAGACCCCAAAGTCCAAAAAGTGATCAGTTTCACACTGAATCTGATGACTCTTCTGGTACTATTGCCAAGAAAAGGAAGGCCAGAAGCAAGGCCATGATGAAGGTTCCTCCTGCTCAAGCCAAAGATGCCAATGATATTCCATACTATATTCTGCATGACTGTCCAATCTCTGAGCCCTGGATGCAGTTCTCCAAAAATCAATCGAAAGCTATGAAGAAAAGAAGGAAATTGGATAGATATGAGAAAGGATCTTCTCGGTTTCAGCCTCCTCCTCCTCCAGATTCAGGATCAGGTGGAGGCTCAGCTTCTCAAACCCCAGCTTCAAAGCAAAGTTCCTCCCAGTCCTCACAAAGATATCATCCCAGGGGACAATACCAAAGGGGTTATCAGTCCAGAAGGGGACAGTATAGAGGAAATCAAAGAGAACATAGATTTCATGCAAGGGAAGGATAAAGGCACATAGACTCAACTCTAGGTCCTTTCCCTTATAAACTCAGAGAAAATGTTGATACTAGAACTCCTACTGCTTCAGAAACTGTCAATAGATATGAGCCTGCAGTTCCTTTTGAAGATCCAGAGAACAATCCATTATCATGGACTGCTAGGATGAAAGAAATTACTGCTTTAGATCAGTTGAAGAAAGCCAGAGAACAAGGAAAAGACTTCTCCAATATTACTACTTTATCAGATCAGAGAAAAGCAGAACTGGAAAGGTATGCATCAAGAAAATTCTTTGACCCAGTGGACTACATGAAATTGCATCCTGAGGCTGTGGTTCCCAGGGCTAGATCTCAAACCTCCTTAGGTGCAGAGGATGATAGAAGGTCAAAGAAGGAAGCTCTTAATCCCTACAGGGAAATTCTATTTAAGAAAGGAAGTGAAAAGAAGTAATATCTGTAAGCAGACAATACAATCATTCTGAACATTTGCTGATATTCCATATGACTGCTGCCTTGTTGCTTGCTCTGTTCTTTTGTTTTAGTTTATTGCTCTTCTATATGTTGTTGTTGTTTTTTATTTCTGAGATTTGTAAATAGTAATCATAACCCAAATAGGGGGAGATTGTTGGAACACCCTATTACTAATTTGGGTAAGGATCACTATGTTTGTCTTAGGAAACCAGTTTGACCTAGATGTATAGTTAAAAAGGTCAACATTAGAATGTGTTTAGGGCTTAGAATTTAGGTTTGAAGCTGCCCCCAGGACCATTCAAGGAATCAGACTTAAAGCTGAGGCAAAGACAATTATCGTCGAGCTTAGGTCGACGAAACGTCGAACTCCGTTCGACGCTCTCTGAGCTCAACTATGCTAAATTTTCGAGCTCCGGTCGACGATCTTCGAGCTCAGATCGACGATCTGTCTTCGACTTGTCCTTCAGGTCGCTGAGCTCCGGTCGACGATCTTCGAGCTCAGGTCGACGTTTTCTGTCTGATCTTCATTCCAATCTCTGAGCTCAGGTCGACGATCGTGGAGCTCAGATCGACGTTTTTCCTGAGAGATCGATGATTTTAAGGATTCAAATTCAGTCAGATTTTGGAATATTTTTCAAATTATCTCAGCATTTATTTCAAGAAATCTGCCAGCCATTTTCCTTTATTCTGGAGCAAGTTTCAAGGAATTCTTTTTGAGAATGTTTATTGGACTTTTCTCTAGAAGACAAGACTTTTATGGAGGATATTTAATGTCTGTTAACGGCTATCTTGGACAAGGAATCTTCAGAGAATAAGATCTTCTCCTTTCTCTCAAGTCACACACATATAGCTCACCAAAAAAAACTTACAGTCATAGAAAAAAAAGGGAGAAGAAGAAAAGAGATATTTTTCAGTACAGATTCACAGGACAGTTTGATCAACACATTCAAGTGATCAATCTTGAAGAATCAGTTGAACATTTTGGCATACTGAAAAAGTGATCATAGCTTCATCACAAGAACTCTAGACAATTCAATTTTCTCAGCCTCTGCTGAAACCATCTTCTGCTGGAGATCTGAAGCCTCTGAAGACCTATCACCCTGAAGCAAAGCTCCCACTCTTGAACTACTCTACATCTCAGGGGGAGCTTTGACAACACAATCAATCCACTTGTGCTTCTCTCTTTGATTGAGACAGAGAAGACAACTTCACTCTTTTCCTTTTTCTTTCCAGCTGTAAAAGGGTTACCAAAACTCCCTTCAAAAGTTTTGATTCTGGTTCTGAGAACTTTGTCAAAACTCAGTGGTGGCAAGACACCTGATCAAAAAATCTAGTTTGGTTTTTGAGCACCTTATCAAAAGCTCATTGGTGCCCAGGACACCTGATCAACCCTTCCTGCAGTGGATTCCTACCAAGGGTGGTAGAAGAGTGGATGTACCCAGGTTTTTGGGGAACCACTATAGCTCCTTGTGTCTTCTGGTTGCTTGAGTATTTTCTTTGCTATGTGCTGTGATTTTCTTTTTGCTATCTTAGTTTTAAATTATATAGCAAGGCACCTTACACTTATACATAAATTAAATCTTAATTGTTTTGATTGTTTAAATTGTAAAGTTATTTTAAAAATACTCTATTCACCCCCCTCTAGAGTTGAGATAGATCTTTGTCTCACTTTCAGCTAGGTCGCCGGCAAATGGCTGTAGAAAACCCTCCAGGTCGGGTGGATCGTGGCCGCTGGCTAGAGGTAGAAGACGATCTATGGGCCGTTAGATCTGTTCTGTCATAAAATATTATGATTATAATTAGTGTTATTTTATTCCTATATAATGGACCTTTTGAATCAGTAAAATGAGGCCCTTAGGGGCTGAAACATGAAAAATGTCTAACATGAAAAGGTAGTCCTCTGAGTCTAATTTAAGTAGAAATTAAAATCAGGTCATTTGAAGTACTGTAGCTCTCTGTAGGGCAGTTATTTTTGGACTGGTCCTTAGGGTAGGACAATCATTATATCCTTAATAACTTTTAATTGGCTAAGGTTATTGACTTAAAATTTGGGTCATGTCATAATATACCATAGATACACCTACAGTCCAAAAATGAAAATTGTTGGACAATAATTTCCTATAGGTTTAGGTAAAATGTGATTTTTCATAAAACTGAAATATTCTGATGAACATTAATTATTTTAACCCCAAATTTTGGTGAGAAGTTCATTAGAAAGGTATAAGACCCTGGTAAAAATTCCAGGTTCTTTGGACTCATGTAGGTTAGTGAATCCTACTTGCAAGTTGTCATGTTGTAAGTGATATGGTGTGCATTTAGCCAAAAAGGTGTATCTTGTGAATTTAGCAAGATTGACTTGGTCAAATCCAGTGAAATTTTGTACATACAATTATTTAGTGAATGTACACATTTTCATGAAGTTTTAGAACATTTGAAGTTGATTTGCTTAGCAAATGAATTAATTAGTAGTTTATTACGCAAGTGTATTAGCGAAATTAGAGTTACTAATATAGTTGCAAAAATTATGAAACCTTGTCAATGACAATGATTTAGTATTATAAACACTAGATGAATTGTTTTGGAGAGGTCACACACTTAGTAACCCTAGGAGTGAGCTTGGTTAATGGTAGCATAATATTACTAAGTGCCTTGAGAAAGGGAACGATGAGCTTAAGTCCATCATAGTTCCTAGTACCATTGCGAGCCCTTGAAAGAGTAGACCTCGGGAAGTCCAAGATTAACCATAAATCGCTAGGTAATCCGAAATTTAGATAAGAGTAGTATGATAGGATTATAGTGTGGTATAGCAATCTCACTCATGTGTGGGTTGGAGTGATTTAGGACTTGTTAGTCCTACGAGCTAGAGGCTCGGGTGGTTGGTTGATATCAGGACGGGTTAGTCCTGCGAGCTAGAGGCTCGGGAGGGTATTGCTATACCTGATTTATGCTTATGTGGTGGGTCACTCGGTATTGATTTAGTCGGCACACCGACAGAAGTACGATGACTCTGGTGCAGAGTGTAGACCTTTGGGGAGACCAGTAGGATGTTTATACCGAGGTCTGGAGGACTATGTCCCCTAAGAGCACACCCGAACACAGAAGACGGGTAGTTTCCAACAAGAGTACATAGGGGCTCCGTTGTTGTGTTCTTAGCGTTGAGGCGTATGAGAGGTCTAGGCCCGGTACGTAGTGTGCATACCTGCCTAGGAGTGGAGACACCCGCTCCACTACCACCGTGAGCCATGATGGTTGGTACCTAAGAGATTCGCCACCTACAAAAACTGGGGATGCTTGAAAGGTCTGTGCACAAAGTCTTGTGTGTGAGTTACATAATCATTATATTATGTAACATGACATAGCATACGCACTTGCAGATCCACATCATATAAATTAGTATGAGCTCTTTTATATGATGAGTTACTTTTTCAGAAACCTTAAATTATATGTTTGTATGGACATTCATATAACTTAGTGTACGCTTCTGTGATGGTAGTGTAGTTGCTTTACTATACTAGTTTTTCTTAACTTTTCTTACTGTACTTATATACTGTATTAGTTGTTGCTCTTCTTTACTGCTCATACTGATATAGAACTGCTGAAGAATTATATATACATACCATTGTCACATGCTTGTACATTCTGCTACTATTGGACCTCCGCTTTCTTCTTCCTACGCGGTGCCTAGGAGTCACGGGGGTGTGGCAAAGACGAAGCAACTGAGTCTAGTTTGACTGATGGTCGTTTGACCACATCATTTTAGGGACACGTGGAGACGCAGACGCAGTTCGACCAGGCGCAACCAGAGATTGAGATCGACACCAGGATCTGAGGAGTCAGAGCTGCACACTACTAGTGGTGACTACTAGTACCCGTCGTCAAGTTGATGGTCATATGGTTTAGCTTCCGCATTGTTAGTTGAGAGAGAGAGATATTTATGATGGCTATGTACTGGGCATAAACCCTATTACCCTTTCATTTATATCAAGTTGACCATTTGATTAGATGTTTATTATATCTATGATGCGATGTGTGGACTTACTTCTTTTTTTGTTGGTTGTGTGAATGATCATGTTTGTCGGCAGGGTCGTTGTCTTGTGGTGACAACTAACTAGTAGTTGAAGTCATTATAAGATGATGGTCCTGGGCATAAAATCTCTTCTCGACCGTGCCCAATTTCCGGGAGGAAGGATTTTACAGATTTGAACCGAAGAATGAGGGTGCACGATCCTGATCACCTGGATTAACAATTTCTAGAAAATGACAGGCTTGCACCTCGGGAGGCTCGGGAAGGTTCGCTGGCGGCAATAGTGGCAGAAGTTGGCGACCGACGGTGTTGACGAACGGTGGCAGCAAAGGTTGGCATGAGCGTGATGGACCGATGGTTTATAGTTGTCTGAGGGGACAGAACCAAAACAACACCCAATATAGAGCTAAGTTTTAATGATATGATTTTATTTAGAAAAGTCTTAGTATATTACAAACTAACATAGACCTTTATACATGCACCCTATTTACATAGAGGAGACGGTAGCTTTTGTTAGGAAAGAAGCATAAAAGGAGGAAAAAAAGTTTGCTGAATCTTATTTTTCCTTAGCTTGGCTTGATCGCGATTTTCATTCACGCTAGTACAATTATCTGCAGTCATGTTACTGTCTGAGGAAACCTCTCCCGGCTCCCTCTTTTTGTGGCGTGCTAGCCACTCTTCCTCTGTTAGAAGCAAACAATGGTCATCTCGAACATTATTTCCAGGTTCATAACGCTCCTCAACATCCTTTAAATGACCGGTGAGCTCTTCGATGGACAAGTTCTTCATGTCGAGTAGTTGCTCGATTGAGATGGTGATTTGCATGTATCTTGGTGGAACAACACAAAAGAATTTTTTGACGCCCTTCTCATCTTCCATCGTGTCCCCAAGCGCGCGGATGTCTTTGACGATGTTGTTGAGCCGCATGGCAAAGTCATCCACATACTCTTTTCTTCATGTGGATCGCCTCAAACTCGTTGCAGAGTGTTTGTTCCTTTGCCTCCCGGACTCGCTCGACACCCATGCGCATCGTTCGCACGGTGTCCCATGCCTGCTTGGCGGAGTCCTTCACCGCCAACATGGATAGCATCTCCGATGGTACGGCTTGGAGGATGGCCGCCAACGCCATCCAATCAAGTCGGTACTCAACATCACCCGGTTCGATCGCCTCCCAGACTCCTTGATCCTGTAGATTTACTCTCATCAATAGAGCCCAATGCACATTGAAAGTGAAGGGATAGATACTACTCTAGAGGGGGGGGGGGTGAATAGAGTTATCAAATTTTGCACTAGACAAAACTTAATGGTCTACCCAACTCCCTTGGAGTGAAGTGCGGAATGAAAAGATTATAGATATAGATTTAACCCTATAGCCTAACACGAGTGATGTGCACAAACTCAAGCTAACTGTAATTACAGTTAAGGCTTGGAAAACCTAATCAGCAACTAGCAATCCTAGTTATATCTATTCACAGCCACAATGCAGGAATTAAACAAGTGAATCCAGACGACACAAGGAAATTTATAGTGGTTCCCCAAACAACTTGGGTACGTCCACTCTTCTACCCACACGGTAGGAATCTACTAAGGTTTTTGATCAGGTGCCCTGCCACCAATAGGATCTGCTTCAGGTAGATCCAGAAACCCTTTAGACTTTTGATCAGGTGTCTAAAAACCAAGCACAGGTTTTTGATCAGGTGCCCTGCCACCAAGGGATACTTTTGAAGGGAGTAATAACCCTGTACAGGAGGGGGAAGAAGGTTAAGATGTCTTCTCTATTTTACAAAGATTAGAGAAGCACAAAAACTTGCACTGAGCTAGAAAGCTCTAAAGAATCAAGGCTCCCCTTGGCTCAAAGATGTCCAGGTGAAGTCTTGCTTCAGTGCAGAAAACTCTTCAGAAGGCTCTGAAGGAAAAACTATAAGAAGATAAAAAATAATAAAATTAAAGATCTTCAAGCAGCTATCTTCTTCTTCTTCTTCTTCAAAAGAACTCTGAGTTTGAACTTCCTGAAAGCAGGAGAACTCAGGTTGAAGAAGAGTCGAAGATCTTAACACTTCTCAGTTAGATGAAAATTGCTGAGAGCAGAAGACTTGATCTTGATGAAGGCTTGAATGCTTGAAAATATCTGGGTAACTAGTTAGCTAGCTTGAATCCTTCTTCAAAGGATCCTTTTTATAACATCAGCAAGCAACGGCTCTCTTTAATTTGAATTACTTGTCTTCTTCTGAGACTTGAGACCTGGGCTGTAAATATCAAGAAGACAGAACAATCTCTGCAGCAGAAACATTCTATAAAAGGAATAACCCTTTTTCTAGGAAGCTGCAGGAAGCAATTTGATAATAAAGTACTAAATAAAGTCATATTAGAAACAAACTCTTTATAGCAAAAAGAAGACTTTTCAGTCTAACGGCTATAAAGGGCTGACAACAGATAAAGTAAATTATAATGTCAGCTAATAAGACAAACAACTTTATCTAAAAAGATTTGACTCAGGCAAAAGGGATGGAGCAAATAATGCCTGGTAATTTTATCATAAAACTTAAAAACAACGTGCCAGAAAATGTATTAATTAATTAAATATAATAAATAAATACAAAATATAAAGGCAGACAGAAAGCGTCGAACGACCCTCGGAGATCGTCGAACGACGCACGGAGATCGTCGAACTATCGGGCAGATAGTCGAACGATCCAGATAGTCGAACTATCAAAGGAGATAGTCGAACTATCACAGCAGATATTCGAACTACCAGAAGATAGTCGAACTATCAGATAGTCGACCTATCAACAGATAGTCGAACTATCAGGGCAAAACAGATAGTCGAGCTATCAACAGATAGTCGAGCTATCAGATAGTCGACCTATCAACAGATAGTCGAACTATCAAAAACAAACAGATAGTCGACCTATCAACAGATAGTCGAACTATCAGATAGTCGAACTATCAAAACAGATAGTCGAACTACCAAGCGAGAACAGATAGTCGACCTATCAACAGATAGTCGAACTATCAAAGACAAACAGATAGTCGAACTATCAACAGATAGTTGAGCTATCAGATAGTAGACCTATCAACAGATAGTCGAACTATCAAAACCAAACAGATAGTCGACCTATCAACAGATAGTCGAACTATCAGATAGTCGACCTATCCAAGCAGATAGTCGAACTATCAAAGCACACAGATAGTCGAGCTATCAACCGATAGTCGAACTATCCACGCAGACTGAAAGTCGAACAACTGATAGACGATCGTCGAATAGTTAGTCGACGATAGTCGAGCGACGTTCGACGATAGTCGAACGAACAAACTACTTAACCAAATTCTCAATCTGGAAAAGTGAGGACTCTACAGCTAGACTACTAACCATTGACCATAGATAATTCTTGGGTCAAGGGACTAAAAAAGGCAAGACTAAACTCAAATCAAACTGGGGTACCAACAATCTCCCCCTATTTGAGTTAAGTCTCTTAAAAACTAAAACACAGAGCTAGCTATAGAACACTATAAACAATACAGGAAATAGATAGCAATTAACTAGCAGATATCAAACAGATAGATAATAGACAAATATAACACAGCAGTCAATCAAACTATTAATAGTCTACAGAATCTGGCAAAGGGTCAGAGGAACTAGGAACAAAAGAAATTTTCCTTAGAGGATCATCAGCTTCTTTCTTTGACAGCTTCAAGTCCTGCACACCAATGATCTTCAATTCTGCAGCTCTTGGGACTACTGCTTTAGGATGCTTTTCCATATATTTTGAAGGATCAAAAACTTCAGGGCTAACCTGGATTTTATCCAATTCCTTCATTCTGAATCTAGACATAGTAGTGAATCCTGTAGAATCTTTACCTTCAGCTTTTGCTTTCAGAATTTGAGCTGAGCCAACTGTCTCAAGAAACCTAGCCATCCTGTAGTCAGGATCTAGTTCTTGGCTTTCATACAGATTTTCAGAGGAAGTATCAACTGGCTTAACAGCTTTAAACTTTGTAAACAAATCTAACAAACTATCAGCTGAATCTTTTACTTCTTGAATCACAAGAGAAGACGGAGGAGCAAACTCTGCAAACTTTTTACTTGAATTTTCAGAAAAGACAGTTCTTTTTCCTTTTGCAGTGTTCTTATCAACATGAACTGGTACAGCAGTTGAAACCTTTCTCTTAGGAGAAGGAGGAGGTGAAAAGGTTGGCTTTTGATACACAACCTCCTTAACTTGTTCTTTCACTTCAGCTTCATGCATTTGACTGCCAGAATGAGACTTTCCATGAGAACTGTGAGAGCTTTTCCTTGATTGATGCTGAGAAGAAGCAGATCTTGCTGATGGAGCGGATTTTCCTGAAGAGGCAGAAGGATTGGCAGAAAGATTACCAGAAGCTCCTGCACCTGGAGGAGGAGGAGGAGGACCTCTAGGAGACCATCTTGAACCAGGACTATCATATCTTTTAGATCTTTTCCTCTCTTTCTGCTGGTTCTTGGAGAACCACATCCAGTGCTGAAATTCCTTTGACTTAGGGTCAATGCCCTTCAGAATATAATAAGGAGTATCATTGTCCTTACTGGGAGGAGGAGCAGCAGCAGCTTTCCTTTTCTTTTGAGCAGCTTTCTTTTTCCTTGATTTCTCAGATACATCAGAATCATCTTCATCATCAGAGTGAGATGATGGAGGATTATCATAAGGATCATAGGCTTCAGAAACAGCCTTTTCTTTTAAAGCAGCTTTCTCTTTCTCCTCTTCAATGACATCCAGAGCCAGAAGGGAATCTAAATCAAGTCCCGGGGAATCATCCTAAACATTAGACTTTTCAACTTGCAGCTCCTTTTCTTTCTCTTTTAACAAATACTGTACTCTTAGATTCCAAGCAGCTCTTGCTTGTACTTCTTCCACACTCAGAACAGGAGTGTCATCTTTGACTTCATCTTGATTCTCAGACTCATCTTCTCTATCATCTAAAAATGAATCCAGTTTTGGATCTACTTGAGTATCAAGAACAACTGGATCAGCTTCAGAAACAACTACTATGATCTGAGCAGCTAAATCTTCTCTAATATAATCTGTAGAATTATGAACACAGATCTGCTAAATAAGCAATAATCATTCCTTCTAGGTATTCACTAGCTAGCAAATTAATTGACTCGTCAATAAATCGAATGAGTGAATTACCTTCATACTTGACCATCTCCCATGATTCATCTAGATATGAAGTTATAATACCTTCTAGGAATCGAGCAACCACGGGAGTGGTGAGATCTTCTAAGCAGACTTTTACAGCAATTTCAGATAGCATAATTCCATCAGCTATTTCCTTGTCAGATAACACTGGAACTACTTCTTTTTCAGCTGGAGCAGACTCTTCCAGAGCTGTCATTACAGTATCTATTATAGCTGGAAGGGAGGCAGGAGGTTCTGAGGCATCTTCACAGAACATCTCCCCCTGCCTGATTTCAGTGGAAACTGAAACCAGGCCCCTTGAGGAAGATGGCTCAGCAGATTTGGAAAGTGATTTGATGGTAGCGGTTAAGGTATCAATGGAGGAGGCAAGTGGAGCGATTGCCTCTTCAATCATAATTTTGATTGAAGGGGTAATCAACTCCAAAATGCTGGAGATGAAAGTTGGGGTGATCTCAAAAGATGATGGAAGTGTAGTGGATGGAGCTGCAGCAGATATGATTGTAGTGCTGGGATGAAGAATGGTGTGGACTGGAGATTGAATTGGAGATGGAGCTGGAGAGTTAATAGGAGAGTTAACTGGAGAATGAATGGGAGACTGAGAAGGAGTTGGAATCCTCTCAGATCCTAACAAATCAAAACTAGGAGCAGATATCCTAGTCTGATGAGAAGGAAGAGGAGATGCTGGAGGGGAAGGAAGAACAACCATGGTTGTTTCTCTAGCAGGAGAAGGGGAAGGTCGTACTTCAGCTGAAGTTGATGGAACTTCAACTGAAGCAGACAGCAAAGCAGAAGAAGAGGGAAGGGAAAGAGCTGAGCCAGCTTCGACAGGGTGAGGAGCGACCGAATCAGTCCTGGTGCTCTCAGATTTCGCTGGAGCAACCCCTGTGAGAGCGGGTTTCACAAAGGTTCTCTTCCACTTGGAGAACAGGTTTGGATCCATCTTCTTGCTTGCATTTATTGTTGTTGCGGTTGAACTCAGCAGTTGGGGATATTTTTCCTTTAGGAAAATTCCAATGACCCTTCCGAGGGTAACTTCCTTCTTACCATTCTTTTTCCTTATTAAATCAAACATTACTCCTGCCCAATCTATCTTTTTCTGATTAATAATCGCACACATCAGTGCGAATTGTTTCCTTGTGATATTATCATGAGCAGAGTGCTTACCGAGGAGCACTTTTCCGACCAACTCAGCAAGAAACTTAATCTTGAAAGGAAATTTACTTTGAGCAGCTTCGTGGGAATGCCCTCTGCATGTCCCAGCTCAACTAACATTCTTCCAAATTTTTGAGCATCTTGCTCATAATCCTCTTCACCATTTATCAAACCAAAAATATCAGTCAGAACGACCGGAGTTAAGATTACCTCTTCTCCGCCGATGGTGCCAGTCATCGAGTCGTCGGTGGAGGACGACGTGAAAGCCCATTCCTTGATCTCAGGTATATTCAACTTAATCCTTGAAGACATTAATCTCTCTAGTCCTTGATCCCTGCACAGCTGAAGAACTTCCACGATCCCGGCTTCGCAGCAACTGAACGCGTCAAAATCAACGCTAAAGCCTGCATCAAACTTCACAACTGCTAGAACTGCTGGAGAGACCGCCATTGATTGCTGGAGAAAGCGCGAGAAGGACGGCGAAGATGAAGGAGACGAAGCGGCAGAAAATCGCAAGCGGGAAGACAGAATGCGAAAAGTCACGCTCCGTCGACGATAAAACAAAAGATCTTTTATCCTAGGTCGACTATCGGCTTTATATTAGACCGGAAATAGTCGATCTATTAAAAAGATACTAGACCCGATAGTCGAACGGCCGTTCGACGATCGGCTCAGAAGCAGAGTAGTCGAGCCATTGTTCGACTATTTCTGGCTTCTCAAACAACAAGCTGTCGTCGTTCAGAGATCGACGATAAGCTCGACCTGTTCGACGATCTTCGAACGCCGTTCGACGATCTTCAAACAGATAAGCTATCATTAACCAGAGGTCGACGATAGGCTTAATCCGTTCGACGATCTTCGATCATCGTTCGACGATCTTCAAGCAGGTTTCAACATAGGCAGATATAGTCACACTTAGTCTCGTCCATTGATCATGCCTAGTTGAACTAAAAAGAACAGATGCTTCTGTTCATCTAAAGGCTTGGTGAATATATCACCTCTCTGAAACTCAGTGGATATGAACTCAAGACAAATCTTGTTCTTTTCCACACAATCTCTCAGGAAATGGTGCCGAATCTCAATGTGCTTCGTTCTAGAGTGGTGCACTGGATTTTGTGCAATTGAGATAGCACTGGTACTATCACACATGATTTTGGTGTTCTTGTGTGAGTAACCATAATCCACAAGCTGGTTTTGAATCCACAGGATCTGTGAACAACAACTAGCAGCTGCTATATATTCAGCCTCTGCAGTTGAAGTTGAGACAGAAGCCTGCTTCTTACAGAACCAAGAGACCAATCTCTCTCCCAGGAACTGGCAAGTTCCTGAGGTGCTCTTCCTGTCAACTCTGCAACCAGCATAATCAGAATCAGAATATCCAATTAATTCAAATTCTGACTCAGCTGGGTACCAAAGTCCTAGATCTGGACATCCCTTCAGGTATCTCAGGATTCTCTTTAGAAGAATCAAATGAGATTCCTTGGGGTTGACCTGAAATCTAGCACAAATGCATGTAACAAACATTATATCAGGCCTACTTGCAGTTAGATATAATAGGGAACCAACAATGGCCCTATAATTCTTTTGATCAACTGGCTTGCCGTGATCATCAGAATCAATAACTACATTAGTAGCCATAGGTGTAGGCATTGCTGAAGCATCAGCCATCCCAAATTTCTTTACCAATTCCTTGGCATATTTGGATTGGGAGATGAAGATACCATCAGCATCTTGCTTAACTTGGAGACCAAGAAAGTAAGACAGTACACTCATACTACTCATCTCAAACTTAGAGTGCATCAGGTCAGAGAACCTTTTGCAAAGTTTGGGATCAGTGGAGCCAAATATAATATCATCTACATACACCTGAACTAATAGGATTGTGTCCTTGTGATGCTTGACGAAAAGGGTTCTATCAACTACTCCCCTAATAAAGTTGTGCTCTAAAAGGAAACTAGCTAGAGTCTCATACCAGGCTCTGGGAGCTTGCTTTAGACCATATAGAGCTTTCTGTAACTTAAACACATGTGAGGGCTGAGTTGAAGAAACAAACCCTGGTGGTTGTTCAACAAACACCTCTTCCTTAAGCTCACCATTCAGGAATGCACTTTTGACATCCATTTGGAACACCTTAAACTTCATGTAGGCTGCATAGGCCAAGAAGATCCTTATTGCTTCTAGCCTTGCAACAGGAGCAAAGGTTTGGTCATAATCTATACCTTCCTCCTATCTGTAGCCCTGAGCTACAAGCCTTGCTTTATTCCTTACTATAATTCCATTTGCATCCAACTTGTTTCTATACACCCACTTGATGCCTATGATCAGTTGGCCTTTAGGTCTTGGAACCAAAGTCCAAACTTTACATCTCTCAAACTGATTGAGTTCCTCTTGCATAGCAATGATCCAGTGGGGATCTAGCTCTGCATCTTTAAAGGTGAGGGGCTCAACCTGTGAGAGGAAACAAGCATGCATCACATCCTATCTTAATTGGTGTCTTGTTTGCACACCAGCTGATATATCTCCAATCACTTGAGATGTGGGGTGATCTCTAAGTGTGACAATATCAGCAGGTGGGATGTGATCTTCAGCAACAGTTGGGATTAATTCCTCAGGAGGAATTTGATCTACTGTTGGTGGTACAACAACAGCTTCAGCAATGTCTTCATCACTGTCTGATTCAGTGATCTGAAGAGTTGATAGATGAAGAATTTCTTGAGGGGCATCAGGTACCTGCAATGAACTAGAGGAAGGAGAATTTTCTTTCTCCTTGTAAAACATCTGAGACTCATCAAAAGACACATGCACAGATTCTTCAATTTTACAAGTTGATTTGTTATAAACCCTATAAGCTTTGCTTACTTGGGAATATCCAAGCATGATTCCCATTGAAGCTTTTGCTTCAAATTTTCTAATATATTCTTTATTATTATTATGAATATAAACAATACAGCCAAAAACTCTAAAATAATTAATTTTAGGTTTCTTTCCTTTAAGCAACTCATAAGGAGTTTTACACTTAAGTTTGTGTATCAAACTTCTATTTAAGACATAATTGGCTGTACTAACAGCTTCTGCCCAATAGGAGAGAGGCATGTTAGCATCTGCCAACAATGTGCTAGCGGCTTCAATGAGTGTTCTATTCTTCCTTTCAACTACCCCATTTTGTTGAGGAGTTCTAGGAGCTGAGAAGCTATGTTTGATACCTTCTCTCTCACAGAATTCTTGCATGAGAAGAGAGTCAAACTCAGTACCATGATCACTTCTGATCAAGGCCACATGAGTAGAGTACTCAGTCTGCACACATAGTAGAAAGTCTGTAAGGGCTTTGAAGTTATCAGACTTAGTTCTCAAAAAGAAAACCCAACTGAACCTAGAGAAGTCATCTACAATTACTAAGGTGTAATACTTCCCTCCTAAACTCTGTACATTTATTGGACCAAAAAGGTCAAAGTGTAATAGATACAAGATTCTAGGAGAATCACTCTTATTTACAGATTTAAAAGAGTTTTTGGTTTGCTTGCCTAGCTGACAAGCCTTGCATAGGCTCTCCTTCTTGTAGGGGCAAGAAGGTAAACCTCTAACAAGGTTGTGTTTAGATAACCTAGATATATTTTTAAGGTTAACATGACTAAGCCTCTTATGCCACAAAGAATTATTATTAATTTTTACTTCATTAAACAGGCAGATTTCAGAATGAGATGAATTGAAATCTACTAAATAAATATTACCTATTCTAATGCCTACTAAAACAACATTATTGTTTAAAGTAATATTGCAAGAGGAGTTAGAAAATGAAACCTGGTAGCCAGCATCACATAGCTGGCTGACTGAAATCAAATTGTGCTTCAGTACATTGACATATGCAACTCTCTTGAAAGTAACTGCTCCAATTGTGATCTTGCCATAGCCTTCTGTCTGACCACAGCTGGAGTCTCCAAAGATAACCTTTGGGCCGAGCTTAGCTTTGAACTTTGACAGAAGATCTTTATTTCCTGTCATATGCTTAGAGCATCCACTATCCAAATACCATTTATTTTGAGTGATTGGATAGGCCTTCACCTGCAAGACATTTATTTAGACAGTGTGGACCCAGGTAACCTTGGGTCCCTTGTTTTTCACATAAGAAAAACTGGAAATATATGAAAATGCAGGCTGAGGGTGATAACCTAGTGGGTGAGATCTCCTAGGTGGGATTCTCCATGCAGATGATGGGTCAACAAACCTAGGGTTTTTATTTTCATTTAGGTTTCTATGGTACTGATTATGATTTTGAAAATCGTGTTGAAAACGTCGATCGACGTTCGACGATGGGCGCTCAGATCGTCGAGCTTCGTTCGACCATTGAGCTTCCGATCGTCGAGCGGCGTTCGACGCTCTTTGCATTTCTTTAAAAAATTTCTTTCTCTTTTCTCTCTTAGCTTTATTTAAGGTTTTATTAACTAGATTCACTTGCTCAGTGTTCTTCATTCCACTAGCTGAAATGAAGTTTACTGGAGTTGAAAGGTTATTTTTAAGTAGTACTGGGGGTTCACTGGGAGAAGCTCCTAAGCCTAGTTTGTCATTACCTGACCTAGTGTTAGTCATGCTGGTAATTTCTAACAACTTAAGGCTTCTACTATTAAGTGATTCTTCTAACCTCTTAGACTTAGCTAACTCCATTTTAAGAAATTTAATTTCTTCACTACAAGTAGTGAGATCTTCCTTTAACCTAACATTTTCTGTAGCTATTGATTCTGAGTCAGCTAACTTATTTCTAAGTTCTTTTATCTCCTTTTCTGAGCTAATCAAATCTAAGCATAATGATTTAAATTCTAATTTAAATTTAGCTGAGGTAAAATCATAAGAAGAGAGTACCTCATCTTCTGTAGGCATCTCTTCATCAGAATCTGAACTCTCTGCAGCTGAGTGGTTGCTGCAGGCATCTATTGCCATTATGCAAACTTCTTTTGCCTTCTTCTCTTCCTCATCCTCACTGGAGCTTGATGAGGAGGATTCTTCATCAGAATCACTCCAGGTTTCAGCAATGAAACCTCTCTCCTTCTTCTTGTTTTTGTAGGAGGATGGCTTGGAGTGCTTCTTATGCTGTTCCTTTTCTTTTCTCTTGTCTTTATTCTTCTCCCCTGGACACTCTGGCAAGATATGTCCAGGCTTCCTGCAACCATAACAAATAATTTCTTTAGCAAGAGAGCGATCATACCTTGGTTTGTCTTCATAGCGTGAAGACTTCTTTCTGAACTCCTTTCTCCCCATCTTGAGAAACCTCTTGGCAAACAATGCCATTAGTTCCTCATTTGATTGGCTGCCTTCAGAAGCATCAGCAGCCTTAAGAGCTAGAGATTGCTCTTTTCTTGTTGGAGTAGGGGTCTTTGCTTCTGCTTCTGCTTCCCTTGTCTTCAGCACTTGCTCAAAAGACTTGAGCTTGCCGAGAAGAGCTTCAGTGGAGATCTCATTTGTACTTCTGGCTTCTTTGATGGGCCAGATCCTTAGATCCCATGTGCTAGGGAAGCACATAAGAATTTTATCATTGACCTCTGTCAATGATATGTCCTTGTCAAGGGTCCTCAGCTCATTGATGATTGAGCTGAGCCTGGTGTACATGGCTTCAACTGATTCAGCATCAGTTTTCTTGAAGTTCTCATACTGTGAGATCAGGTTGGACCTTCTGTCCTTCCTTTCATCAGCTGAACCAGCTACAATCTGGTTCAGTGTGTCCCACATGGCTTTTGCTGAAGAGCAGTCAACAACCTTCTGGAATACCTCATCAGACATTGTCTGAGCCAGTATGTTCATTGCCTTGGCATCTGCTATTTTGGCCTTCTTGTATTCATCGTTGTAATCTGGAGGAGGCACTGCACTCATATCAGATGATGAGGCAGTAGCAGTAGCAGGTGCTCTTGGGGGACCTGACAAAATAGAAGCAAAGATGCTTTCATCAATAGAATTCATATATAATTTTATCCTTGCCTTCCAGATGCCAAACTTAGCTAAGTTGCATGCTGGAGGTCTGGTGCTAGAATAATCCTTGGACTGGGCCATGATAGTGAATATCTATAAGCTTTGGTATCTATCAGGATCTTGTGACTTAGGTGTTAGCCTATTCAGTCAGTCAACCTGGCTCTGATACCAATTGAAAGTGAAGGGATAGATACTACTCTAGAGGGGGGGTGAATAGAGTTATCAAATTTTGTACTAGACAAAACTTAATGGTCTACCCAACTCCCTTGGAGTGAAGTGCGGAATGAAAAGATTATAGATATAGATTTAACCCTATAGCCTAACACGAGTGATGTGCACAAACTCAAGCTAACTGTAATTACAGTTAAGGCTTGGAAAACCTAATCAGCAACTAACAATCCTAGTTATATCTATTCACAGCCACAATGCAGGAATTAAACAAGTGAATCCAGACGACACAAGGAAATTTATAGTGGTTCCCCAAACAACTTGGGTACGTCCACTCTTCTACCCACACGGTAGGAATCCACTCAGGTTTTTGATCAGGTGCCCTGCCACCAACAGGATCTGCTTCAGGTAGATCCAGAAACCCTTTAGACTTTTGATCAGGTGTCTAAAAACCAAGCACAGGTTTTTGATCAGGTGCCCTGCCACCAAGGGATACTTTTGAAGGGAGTAATAACCCTGTACAGGAGGGGGAAGAAGGTTAAGATGTCTTCTCTATTTTACAAAGATTAGAGAAGCACAAAAACTTGCACTGAGCTAGAAAGCTCTAAAGAATCAAGGCTCCCCCTGGCTCAAAGATGTCCAGGTGAAGTCTTGCTTCAGTGCAGAAAACTCTTCAGAAGGCTCTGAAGGAAAAACTACAAGAAGATAAAAAATAATAAAATTAAAGATCTTCAAGCAGCTATCTTCTTCTTCTTCTTCAAAAGAACTCTGAGTTTGAACTTCCTGAAAGCAGGAGAACTCAGATTGAAGAAGAGTCGAAGATCTTAACACTTCTCAGTTAGATGGAAATTGCTGAGAGCAGAAGACTTGATCTTGATGAAGGCTTGAATGCTTGAAAATATCTAGGTAACTAGTTAGCTAGCTTGAATCCTTCTTCAAAGGATCCTTTTTATAACATCAGCAAGCAACGGCTCTCTTTAATTTGAATTACTTGTCTTCTTCTGAGACTTGAGACCTGGGCTGTAAATATCAAGAAGACAGAACAATCTCTGCAGCAGAAACATTCTATAAAAGGAATAACTCTTTTTCTAGGAAGCTGCAGGAAGCAATTTGATAATAAAGTACTAAATAAAGTCATATTAGAAACAAACTCTTTATAGCAAAAAGAAGACTTTTCAGTCTAACGGCTATAAAGGGCTGACAGCAGATAAAGTAAATTATAATGTCAGCTAATAAGACAAACAACTTTATCTAAAAAGATTTGACTCAGGCAAAAGGGATGGAGCAAATAATGCCTGGTAATTTTATCATAAAACTTAAAAACAACGTGCCAGAAAATGTATTAATTAATTAAATATAATAAATAAATACAAAATATAAAGGCAGACAGAAAGCGTCGAACGACCCTCGGAGATCGTCAAACGACGCACGGAGATCGTCGAACTATCGGGCAGATAGTCGAACTATCAAAGGAGATGGTCGAACTATCACAGCAGATAGTCGAACTACCAGAAGATAATCGAACTATCAGATAGTCGACCTATCAACAGATAGTCGAACTATCAGGGCAAAACAGATAGTCGAGCTATCAACAGATAGTCGAGCTATCAGATAGTCGACCTATCAACAGATAGTCGAACTATCAAAAACAAACAGATAGTCGACCTATCAACAGATAGTCAAACTATCAGATAGTCGAACTATCAAAACAGATAGTCGAACTACCAAGCGAGAACAGATAGTCGACCTATCAACAGATAGTCGAACTATCAAAGACAAACAGATAGTCGAACTATCAACAGATAGTTGAGCTATCAGATAGTCGACCTATCAACAGATAGTCGAACTATCAAAACCAAACAGATAGTCGACCTATCAACAGATAGTCGAACTATCAGATAGTCGACCTATCCAAGCAGATAGTCGAACTATCAAAGCACACAGATAGTCGAGCTATCAACCGATAGTCGAACTATCCACGCAGACTGAAAGTCGAACAACTGATAGACGATCGTCGAACAGTTAGTCGACGATAGTCGAGCGGCGTTCGACGATAGTCGAACGAACAAACTACTTAACCAAATTCTCAATCTGGAAAAGTGAGAACTCTACAGCTAGACTACTAACCATTGACCATAGATAATTCTTGGGTCAAGGGACTAAAAAAGGCAGGACTAAACTCAAATCAAACTGGGGTACCAACACACATAGTTTGCATGCGTGAGAAACGAGTAACGCAACATCACCCCCGCCTCCCTTGCTTGATGCACCGTCAGCGGCCATCTTCCACTATCATTGATGTCACCGCTTAGCATCATAGCATAGGATCCGCCACTATTCGGGGAGTCGTTGACGTCACCGCTTATTAGCTTAGCTTAGGATTTTGATCTTGACATCGCCGTAGAATCAACCTCCCTCTAATACCAAATGTTAGGAAAGAAACACAAAAAGAGGATAAAAAAGTTTGCTGAATCTTATTTCTCCTTAGCTTGGCTTGACCGCGATTACCACAACACTCTTTAAAAAAAAAGAGTTTGTTGAATCTTATTTCTCCTTACCTTGACTTACAAATACTTAGATTACATTAATATATATAGACAACTTCATGCATAGGTAGCAAAGATGAAATTTGTTACTCTTAATCTTCACACATGTGAGTCACAAAAACTCACTTAAAATATAAAAGCATGATTCACACAACAATTAATAAATTACAAATGTGAATCACGTCAAAATTAATGTCAACAGCTTTGCGGTTGTCTTCCTTGTCTAACAACACAGTCGTGAGTATGATGCTTAGGTTATCAGAGTGCGGGGGGAGGGGGCCTAAAGTCTCCAAACAATCTCTTTCCCCACTTGGGAGATTGTTCCGACAACGACGAGAAGATCAAAAATGGCCTCGTGCCTGTCCTCATCCATCCATAGATCAAACTGGATACCAGAGCATCCGCTAGAGTTAATATAACTAGAGAGCATAGCACGAGTATGCGGATTGGATACTGAAGCGCTCACTGGAGCAGATTTGAGAGCTAGCGAACTGCGGGGGCGCACATTATAAAACAGTGCTTTTACTGGTGTACAACCCTGTAGCCGGGCGAGTGGGACCCTCCCCAAATGTCAGCCTAGGGGAGTGTTATGGGCGACGAGTTGATGCGACTCCGTTTGAGGGCGTGCGGGCACTTGTACCTACGTGTGGAGATTGTGTGTGGGAAGGCTTTATATGTATATATGAATACATATATTTATTAGATATAAATATATGTTTTATATATATATATATATATATATATATATATATATATATATATATATATATAATATATATATATATTATATATATATATATATATATATACACACATAAAAAGTGGGGAGGGGCCAAGGCTATGGGGGAGGGCAACAACAAAAAAAAGCAAAAAAAGGAATAAAAAGAGGAGGGGGATCGAGATTTCTTCCCAGGGCTAGGGCACGGCCGCCTCCTCCCCCCCCCCCTCTCTCCCGTCGCCGACAAAGCAGGGTAGGCCGAGCCCCTCCCCCCCTCTCTCCCGTCGCCGCCTAAGCGGAGCAGACCGACCCCGACGCCGCCCCCTCTCTCTCTCTCTCCGCCTGGAGCAATCTGCCGCCCTCTCTCTCTCTCGGCCTGGAGCAACAACCAGTCTCCCTCTCTCGCTCTCTCTCTCCCATTGCCGGCTAGGAAGAGAATCCCGAGCGCCGCTTCACGCGCCGCCTAAAGCAGGCCCGACCCCGAGCTTCTCTCATGTCGCCGGCCACTAGGGGCTGCCCGATCCTGAACTCAGCCCCCCTTCCCGTCACCGCCGGTAGCAAGGCCAACCCGAGCTTTTCTTCCCGTCGCCGTCGCCTGGATCGAGCAAGATCCCGAGCCCTAGCTTCCCTCACTGTCACAGCCGTCGGGATCAAGCAAGGCCAAGCTCGGCCCCCTTCCTCGTCGCTGCCTGCATCGAGGCCGAGCTCGTCCCCCTTCCTCTCCCTCTTTCTTTCTCAGCCAGTAGGGGTAGCCTGATACCCCCCCACTTTCCCCAACTCTATTTCTCCCTCCTGGAGCAGGGCTCGGCTTGGAGTGGGGCTCGACCCGGAGAAGGGGTTGGCCGAGCCCTAGCTTTTTACCACCGTCGCAGAGCTCGACCCCCTTCCTCTCCCTCCTTCTCTCTCGGCCAGTAGGGGCAGCCCGAGCCCCCCCCCCCCACTTTCCCCAACTCAATTTCTCCCGCCTGGAGTAGGGCTCGGTTTGGAGTGGGGCTCGACCCGGAGTAGGGGCTGGCCGAGCCCTAACTTTTTACCACCGTCGCAGCGTCTTGGAGTGGAGATTGTCCACCACCACCTGTAGCAAGCTCGTCCTGGAGCAAGGCTCGCCCTGGAGTAAGGCTCGCCTTGGAGTGGAGATCGGCCACCGACGCGGCCGCATGCAGTAAGATCAATCCGGAGCTCCTCTCCCGGCCCCGCCGCCAAGCACGCGACAAGGGTAACGATATTTCTACTTGGGCAGGTGAAGCCTTCAGTTTACACATTTGCATGGAAGCCCCTCTCCACTAACGGGTGGGGGAAGGGAGCTCTCCGACGAGTTGACATGTGCGTCCCCGCCATTAATTGTATTAGTACCCGGAAGCGAGAGTACGGGTTTAGACATGTTGTGTGAAGCCCATCCGGACATGTGAGCCGGATTGGTGATGTTCTGGGGTTTCCGGAGAAGACTCCGTGGAAGTTGTGTATTATATTTACAGGGAATGCGCACCATAGCCCAAAAAAGGGGGTGTGCGCAATATGTTTGGCCCGCTTATGTTAGCCGACCGATGCCTAGTTGGCCGCCGCTCGTCGAGACGTTGGCGTACAGGTGTTGTAGTACCAAGAGAGGAATAGCGGGCTTAAGCCCAAGCTTGCGCCGGCCCTCAAAGGCATTTTTTGTTTATATTGCCGGCCTGCGTGCTGAGTATGGAATTTATATTCCTGTAATTATAAATGCCTGTGATGCTCTGTGCCGGCCCTAGAAGGCCTATGTTATGATGTTAGCGACCCAACTAGGGCTGCGTAGAGTACGACTGTTGGGCGGTGTTACGCCATTAAAAAGGCGGGCGGGGAGCATTTTTCATAGACATGAGGTGGCACCTCTAGTTAAGGAGTGGATCTCGATATCCTCCTTGGATGTTCCGGTCGGCCAAGAGAGCCCTCCGAAGGTGCCTTAGCTCAGCCCTTAGCTTGGGAGGGGAAGAGTTCGTTAGTCTTCCGGGTATGCGGCGGGACCTCCACGCTGAGACCTTGGGTTTGTCCCTTGTGTTCCTAGGCTTCTGCCTAGATCGTTCGCTTGAGGGCAGTAGGTGCGCGGTCACCCCTTCCCCAAGGGTCTAACTCCACAGAGACCGATTTCTCGGTTTCAACATTTTGGTGCGGTGAGCGTGGAGAGTGACTAGCACAGAAGAACTCTGGAGAACGTCATGGCTATAGAAGAGGAACCAAGTGGCGACCAGGGTCATGCGTTGATACTTTATATGTAAGGTCCTCATACTCGGAGTTGTCCCCTCCCATAGCTGTTGTTGGAATCCCATAGCATTTGGAGTAGGATTTGCACCTATTTGAAGCGCTTCTACCTGCGAAAAAACATGTGTCCCCGCTTATTACATTAACGAGAAACCTGAAGGTTATTATCTTCAAGATCAAGTAAGAGAGCAGCTGAGAGGTATTTGGAGCCGGGGTGACCTGAAAGGGTTCCCTACCTAACGGTAACATGTTATCTCTTGCTTGTAATACAGTAGCAGTCGAGTTTTTCTCTTTATTGCTAATTTGCCTCGAGCTTCTGAAGGCTTCAAGGGTTAGCCTCGCGATCGACTCCGGAAGCCAAACGTCCAACCCGTTCCTTTTAAATAGCCTAGTTCGGACGATGGGACGGTGCCGCGGAACTTTAAGCGCTATTGTAAGACCGAGCCTCTGCACTGACAGCCGAGATCAGCTCCCCCCTTGCATGTCGGCCTATGTCCCCCCGATCACATCTCTCCTCCGACTAGAGGAATTATAAGGAACGGGCCTAGACGCTAACCTCCCAGATTTGATATGGGCCGATCTCTCCAAGCAATCACAAGTGAAGGCCTTTTTTATTGTGAAAGCAGGATAACCTGTGAAGGGGCAGGTTTTGGCCCAAGGGAAGACGTTGGCCTCGAGTGCGTCCTAGAGGACCCTCGCAGGAACATTACCCGTCGCCCATGCACTAGCTCTCATCATCAATTGACATGGCGGAAAATTATCTTTGTCATTGGATCAGGATACGAGTTGTCGACCTGTTCCTTCTAAATAGCCCAGTTCGGATGATGGGATGATGCCTCGGGACTTTAAGCGCTCTTGTAAGATCGAGCCTCTGCACTGACGGCCGAGATCAGCTCCCCCTTTGCATGTCGGCCTATGTCCCCCCGATTGCATCTCTCTTTCGATTGGAGGAATTATTAGGAACAGGATCAAACGCCAGCTTCCCAATTTGACAAATTCCAGATCGTCTCTCTTATGAAAAGAATGTGTCCTCAATTTGTAAAAGCATCGGTGCAATTAACTCTCCAATACCTCTTAAGTAAGCAGGATGTCCCCACCTCGAGCAAAGTCAAGTCCTCGAGTAGTAGTGCATTTCCCTATCACCAACAACCAGGATGAGTATGAGGCGGTTATAGCGAGACTGTGCCTAGCCTGAGAGTTTGGGGTACATGATGTGGAGGTTCTTACTGACTCCTTAGTGGTGGCCTCCCAGGTTAACGTGGAGTTCGAAGTAACGTGGAGTTCGAAGTGAGGGAGCCTACCCTCTAGTTATACTTGGCAAAAGTTTCTCAAGCCTCCTCACTCTGAGGTTGCTCTCGACGCTCCCGCCGTCAAGCGTTCACCTAGCTGGCTGAACCGACAGTATCACCCGGGGGCCCGGACGATTCTCTTTGGACTTCGTTATGACCCTGAACATCGTTATGAAATTCATAGTGACAATGCTCCCGCTGCAATCTATGTGGACGATCGAAGTATTCGTTTACCAGACCCCGAGCGGATCCCGCTGTCAGGCTCTCACCTAGCTGGCAGGGCTGGATATCACTCGGTGGTTGGGAAGAATTTGGGTATTGTATAGGACCCCGAGTGATGCTCGGCCCCGGGTAGACCCGCTTCCTAGCTCCTACTAGCTGGCAGGTCTGTAGGCTCACCTGGGGGGTAAGAGACCCCGAGTGCAGCTCGGCCCCGGGTAGACTCGTTATAAGACTTTCACTAGCTGGCAGGGCTGTAGGCACACTTGGGGGGAAAGGGAGACAGTTTGAGGTTTGGGAAGAGTTTGGGTATTTTGAAGGACCCCGAGTGATGCTCGGCCCCGGGTAGACCCGCTGCCTGGCTCCTACTAGCTGGCAGGTCCGTAGGCTCTCCTAGGGGGTAAGGGACCCCGAGTGCTGCTCGGCCCCAGGTAGACTCGCTGTTAGGCTTTCACCAGCTGGCAGGGTTGTAGGCACACCTGGGGGGAAAGGGAGATAGTTTGAGGTTTGGGAAGAATTTGGGTATTGTGCAGGACCCCGAGTGATACTCGGCCCCAGGTAGACCAGCTGCCTGGCTCCTACAAGCTGGCAGGTTTGTAGGATCGCTTGGGGGTAAGGGACCCCGAGTGCTGCTCAGCCCCGGGTAGACTCGCTGTCAGGCTTTCACTAGCTGGCAGGGCTAGTGAAAGGGAGACAATTTGAGGTTTGGGAAGAATTTGGGTATTGTGCAGGACCCCGAGTGATGCTCGGCCCCGGGTAGACTCGCGTCCTGGCTCTTACTAGCTGGCAGGTCTGTAGGCTCGCCTGGGGGGTAAGGGACCCCGAGTACTGCTCGGCCCCGGGTAGACTCGCTGTCAGGCTTTCACTATCTGGAAGGGTTGTAGGCACACTTGGGGGGAAAGGGAGACAGTTTGAGGTTTGGGAAGAGTTTGGGTATTTTGCAGGACCCCGAGTGATGCTCGGCCCCGGGTAGACCCGCTGTCTGGCTTCTACTAGCTGGCAGGTCTGTAGTCTCGCTTGGGGGGTAAGGGACCCCGAGTGCTGCTCGGCCTCGGGTAGACTCGCTGTCAGGCTTTTACCAGCTGGCAGGGTTGTAGGCACACCTGGGGGGAAAGGGAGACAGTTTGAGGTTTAGGAAGAGTTTTGGTATTGTGCAGGACCCCGAGTGATGCTCGGCCCCGGGTAGACCCGCTGCTTGGCTCCTACTAGCTGGCAGGTCCGTAGGCTCGTCTGGGGGGTAAGGGACCCCGAGTGCTGCTCGACCCCGGGTAGACTCGCTGTCAGGCTTTCACCAGCTGGCAGGGCTGTAGGCACACCTGGGGGGAAAGGGAGACAATTTGAGGTTTGGGAAGAGTTTGGGTATTGTGCAGGACCCCGAGTGATGCTCGGCCCCAGGTAGACCCGCTACATGACTCCTACTAGCTGGCAGGTCCGTAGGCTCGCCTGGGGGGTAAGGGAACCCGAGTGCTGCTCGGCCCCGGGTAGACTCGCTGTCAGGCTTTCACCAGCTGGCAGGGATGTAGGCACACCTGGGGGGAAAGGGAGACAGTTTGAGGTTTGGGAAGAGTTTGGGTATTATGCAGGACCCTGAGTGATGCTCGGCCCTGGGTAGACCCGCTGCCTGGCTCCTACTAGCTGGCAGGTCCGTAGGCTCGCCTGGGGGGTAAGGGACCCCGAGTGCTGCTCGGCACCGGGTAGACTTGCTGTCAGGCTTTCACCAGCTGGCAGGGATGTGGGCACACCTGGGGGGAAAGGGAGACAGTTTGAGGTTTGGGGAGAATTTGGGTATTGTGCAGGACCCCGAGTGATGCTCAGCCCCGGGTAGACCCGCTGCCTGACTTCTACTAGCTGGTAGGTCTGTAGGCTCGCCTGGGGGGTAAGGGACCCGAGTGTTGCTCGGCCCCGGGTAGACTCGCTGTCAGGCTTTCACTAGCTGACAGGGTTATAGGTACACTTGGGGGGAAAGGGATATAGTTTGAGGTTTGGGTATTTTGCAGGACCCCTAGTGCTTCTCGGCCCCGGGTAGACTCGTTGTCAGGCTCTCACTAGCTGGCAGGGCTGTAGGCACACCCGGTGGGCAAGGGAGAGAGCTTGAAAAGAGTTGATTTTTTGTTATGTTGCAGTGTATTAAATATTGTGTGTATCGTTGATGATGAGCCTAGGAGGAAAAACACGGGCTAGTGATATTCGTGCTAGAGTCTCTAACGGGACTATGTGAAAAGTAAGCCCTGGGGTGGAGCTCTCTTTATACCCAAATGAAGAATTCTCACAAATTTTTTCTTTGGGTCGGCTCCCACTCGCCGAATACGTAGGGTTGGATGATTCTTTCCGAGCTTGTACAAACCTCGAAAAGAGCGGGGATTGTGTACAACCCCGTAGCCGGGCGAGTGGGACCCTCCCCAAATGTCAGCCTAGGGGCGTGCTATGGGCGATGGGTTGGTGCGACTCCGTTTGAGGGTGTGCGGGCACTTGTACCTACGTGTGGAGATTGTGTGTGGCAAGGCTTTATATGTATATATGAATACATATATTCATTAGATATAAATATATGTTTATATATATATATATATATACACACACACACACACACACACACACACACACACACACACACACACACACACACACACACACACACATAAAGAGTGGGGAGGGGCCAAGGCTATGGGGGAGGGCAACAAAAAAAATAAAAAAAAATAAAAAGAGGAGGGGGGATCAGGATTTCTTCCCAGGGCTAGGGCACGACCGCCTCCCCCCCTCTCTCTCTCTCGTCGCCAACAAAGCAGGGCAGACCGAGCCCCTCCCCCCCTCTCTCCCATCGCCGCCTAAGCGGAGCAGACCGACCCCGACGCCGCCCCCTCTCTCTCTCTCCGCTTGGAGCAATCCGCCGCCCTCTCTCTCTCTCGGCGTGGAGCAGCAACCCGCCGCCCTCTCTCGCTCTCTCTCTCCCATTGCTGGCTAGGAAGAGAAGCCCGAGCGCCGCTGCACGCGCCGCCTAAAGCAGGCCCGACCCCGAGCTTCTCTCCCGTTGCCGACCACTAGGGGCTGCCTGATCCTGAACTCAGCCCCCCTTCCCGTCGCCGCCGGTAGCAAGGCCAACCCGAGATTTTCTTCCCGTCGCCATCGCCTGGATCGAGCAAGATCCCGAGCCCTAGCTTCCCTCACTGTCACAGCCGCCGGGATCAAGCAAGGCCAAGCTCGGCCCCCTTCCTCGTCGCCGCCTGCATCGAGGCCGAGCTCGGCCCCCTTCCTCTCCCTCCTTCTCTCTCGGCCAGTAGGGGTAGCCCGAGCACCCCCCCACTTTCCCCAACTAAATTTCTCTCTCCTGGAGCAGGGCTCAGCTTGGAGTGGGGCTCGGCCCGGAGCAGGGGCTTGCCGAGCCCTAGCTTTTTACCACCATCGCAGAGCTCGGCCCCTTCCTCTCCCTCCTTCTTTATCGGCCAGTAGGGGCAACCCGAGCCCCCCCCCCCCACTTTCCCCAACTCAATTTCTCCCGCCTGGAGCAGGGCTCGGCTTGGAGTGGGGCTCGGCCCGGAGAAGGGTCTAGCCGAGCCTAGCTTTTTACCACCGTCGCAGCGTCTTGGAGTGGAGATTGACCACCGCCACCTATAGCAAGCTCGGCCTAGAGCAAGTCTCGACCTGGAGTAAGGCTCGCCTTGAAGTGGAGATCGACCACTGACGCGGCCGCATGCAGTAAGATCAATCCGGAGCTCCTCTCCCAGCCCCGCCGCCAAGCACGCGACAAGGGTAACGATGTTTCTACTTGGGAAGGTGAAGCCTTCAGTTTACACATTTGCATGGAAGCCCCTCTCCATCAACGGGTGGGGGAAGGGAGCTCTCCGACGGGTTGACATGTGCGTCCCCGCCATTAATTGCATTAGTACCCCGAAGCGAGAGTTCGGGTTTAGGCATGCTGTGTGAAGCCTATCCGGACATGTTAGTCGGATTGGTGATGTTCTGGGGTTTCCGGAGAAGACTCCGTGGAATTTGTGTATAATATTTGCAGGGAATGCACACCATAGCACCAAAAAAGGGGGTGTGCGCAATATCGCTTATGTTAGCCGACTGATGCCTAGTTGGCCGCCGCTCGTCGAGACGTTGGCGTACAGGTTTTGCAGTACCAAGCGGGGAATAGCGGGCTTAAGCCCAAGCTTGCGCCGGCCCTCGAAGACATTTTTTGTTTATATTGTCGGCCTGCGTGCTGAGTATGGAATTTATATTCCTGTAATTATAAATTCATGTGATGCTCTGTGCCAGCCCTAGAAGGCCTATGTTATAATGTTAGCGACCCAATTTGGGCTGCGTAGAGTAGGGACATTGGGGGGTGTTACGCCATTAAAAAGGCGGGCGGGGAACATTTTTCATAGACTCGAGGTGGCATCTCTAGTTAAGGAGTGGATCTCGAGATCCTCCTTGGATGTTCCGGTCGGCCAAGAGAGCCCTCCAAAGGTGCCTTAGCTCAGCCCTTGGCTTGGGAGGGGAAGAGTTCGTTAGTCTTCCGGGTATGCGGCGGGACCTCCAAGCTGAGACCTTGGGTCTGTCCCTTATGTTCCTAGTCTTGTGCCTAGATCGTTCGCTTGAGGGCAATAGGTGCGCGGTCACCCCTTCCCCAAATGTCGAACTCCACAGAGACCGATTTCTCGGTTTCAACAACTGGAGCAAACTGTAGAGTGGAGCGTGCACCAGAGAGTTTTTCCAATAAGCACGCATACCCTTGAGAGCGGCGCACGAGTGTACTAGTGGGTTTCTTCGAAGAATTTTCAGTGTCGCAACACAAGAGCACAAGATTCCTACTCTTGTCCAAGAAATTTTGATGTGACACATCAATTTCCAAATGAATGAGACATGTTCTTAAATATATTTTATAACCACGCATTCAACATAACCATAGTTTAAAATATTTTTGGCCCTTCAGCATTTTCTTTGCCAGATAATTAACATTATCACAATATAATCTTTATTTATTTATTTATTTATTATATATAAATCTGTCTTGAATGATTCGTTCAGATTGATGTATGTATATATAAATGAAAGCCAGCCATCAATTAATCCTCGTGTTTCTGCTGAAGGTAGGTTATAACGCGGTCGAGATAATAATGCAGCAGTTTGAAAAATTCCTCCAAGAGTTGACTGCCATCAAAATTCTCCTTCAGATCGTACGTGAGGCTGGCGTTGACCTTCGTCTTCCCTCCTCCCACGTCATCTAGTTTGAAGGTCACGAGAAAGTGAGTGAATCCAAGATTCAAATAACCTCCTTCTAATCCCAGAAATGTCAACACGTGCTTCCCTTCATCAAACTCCACTATCCTCTCCTTCAACGGCTCCAGTTCGTGCGTCGCTTTTCATAGTAAAAAAATATATATAAGAAACATAACTAAGATATAATTAAGCTCCGTTAGTGGGGACTTATTTTCACCGGTCAAGCCGTTACGACCCTAAATCGCTTGATCGGTGAAAATAAGGCTCTATTTATTTGGGCGTTTCGCTGCTCCGTTTTGGACAAATGTTGTCTTGAGAAATGCCCAAAAAAATTCCGTTTGGAGCAAAGTCACCTCCCCCCTCCGATTCGAACACTCCGTTTCCACCCGCCGGATCAACCCGCCATCACCGAACCAAATGAAATGGCGGGGGTGGAAACAGAGCAAACGCTGCCAGAGATTCATTTGTTTACCCTTTTTCCGGCGACGTTTACCCAAAACGGAGCAGCGAAACGCTCAAACAAATAGAGCCTAAGTCCCCCAAACGGCACCGTAATATTGAATAGTGGAAGAGGTAGAGCTCACCGGGGCCATAATTAAGATATAAGAGTGTGCCGAGGGCGATTTCATCACCTTCGAGAATCTTCCCATCAGTCAAAAGACCTGGAGCAGCTTTTTGGAGAATCTCTATTTTGTCCTTGGTCAACGCCCTCCACAGAGTTTCGATGTCAACCCCATCGGCCTCAATTTCCAACTCTTGCCTGCTCGCCATGCAGCAGCTCCCACTGATGGATTAACGGCGGTTTGTTAATTAACGGGTTTCTGAGGGCCGGTATTTATAGGCGTTGGTAGGCCGGGATGAAGACGGGAGGAGACGCTGATGGAATTTTACGTACCAAACACAAGTTGATTATTTGTGCAAACATTAATTAATTAATATTCTGTGTTAGATATTAATTCCGAATTAAGTAAATATCTTATATCTTATAGATATCTCAAATTTGATTTGATGGGGGGCAAGTCCATTTGTGAAATAAACTGTAACATCCTTTTTTTTTTCTTCTAAACGCCCTTAACTTAGATTACGGTAGGACATGTGATGAGTGAAAGGGATTAAGCTAGGTATTGACCTTAGGACTCAAGGAGTTAGGGTGGACTCACATGGGACCCACTATAATGTTCTAGCCAACTTAGATCAGCTAGCCAAAATTGGAAATCACAAGTACAAATTGACCTCATGATGGAACCTCGCGCGCGCGATCAGAACGCGCAATCGCGCGGGATCCGAATGCTCCAAAAGCTTATCAGAGTTCTGTAGTTTATCACCTTATTCGGCTGTGAGTTAGTTTCAATTTTGGGTGAATTTTTTCTTTTTTCAACTGCGGAGGTTACACATTTCCCAATTTGGGGATTGGAAAATTGTCTGGTTTTAGGTTTATTGGTGGTTTTCCCCCCTTTCCAGCATCCTAATAGGCTTTTTGGCACTTTGCACTCCCGAAAATGCAACTTTTGGCACTTTGCACCCCAAAAGTTTAAATATTGTACTTTGCACCCCCCGAAACTCAATTCTTTGGCACTTTGCACCCTAGGCCTATTAAATTAGGGGTAATTTCGTCCGGATCTCATCAAAAGCGCTCATTTTGGCACTTTGCACCCTACAATGTTCAAATTTTTACTTGCAAACTAAATATAGTTTACTTGATATTCGCAACCAGAGTTCATAACATAATAAAATGATATTTGCAGCCAAACACTATTTTATTCCAAACAAAAACAGTCTGATTATATTCCATTCCATACAAATACATTCAAGAAACTACTCCATTTCATACAAAAACAGTCCAAAAACTACTACATTCCATACCAAAAGATCAGAACTAATCATTATAAATAGTATTAAAATTGGACACGTAAGAAACAGCAAAAAAACAAGGGACATGGCCAGCATTATCAAAATCAGACTATTGCAACTGCAAAAAACGCAGCAGCAGCAGCTAGCCCTCTTCCTGGTCATCGCTTGAGTTCTTACACGTTATTAACAAGTCCAAGTTATAGGAAAAAACTGTTATTGGAAGCCCTCGCGACATATGTGTTTCTATTACAACGAATATTGGTCGGTGTGTCATCTTACCGTCATCTTTTATTGGAAGCCCTCGCGACATGCACCAGCATTATCAAGACGCAATGGCCGTTATGCAGCATTATGGTAGGTCATATGTATTTCTAATAATGACATGCAACTCATCATGTCAAGAAATTATGGATGCACTTTATGCAGGATAAACCCCTCAAGACCGACCAAATGTAGTCTCTCAAATATTTCATGCTAAATATGAAAAGTTAAAAAAAAGATATTTTTCAAAAAAAATGTTTCGGGCAAAACAGTTAGTCATGTCCACGTAATTGAGCTTCAAAAAAGAGGTCTGTCGCACGTTCATATGCTGGTTATTTTTGATATGTGCGATAAAGTGAATACTTCAGATGACGATGATAAGATTGTTAGAGTAAAGTTTCCTCATATTGAACATGAACCCGAATTATATAATGATGTTGTGCGTCATATGATTCATGGGCCATGCGCACACATAAACTCTCATGCACCATGCATGAAACATGGTATTTGTAAAAAAAGGGTACCCAAAAAACTTTGTTGAGGATACCTTGCAAGGAGCGGACTCCTACCCAATCTATAGACGTCGCAATAATGGTCGATCATTTATACTACATCGGGCTGAAGACTTTGCTATTGACAATCGATAGGTTGTTCCTTATAACCCATGACTTCTGTTGAAATATGAATGTCATATTAATGTTAAGATATGTCGTAGTAGTATTAAAAGTATAAAATATCTATATAAATACATTCACAAAAGCCCTGATTCAGTTGCATTTCAAGTTCAATCTCTCTTTGATCATAATGAGGTTGCTCAATATGTAAACGGCCGATGGATATGCCCACAAGAAGCATTTTGGAAGATATTCAAGTTTTCTATGTACCAAACATATCCATCTGTTATCCGTTTACAAATTCATTTACCTAACAAACATCAAGTACCGTTTCACACCACTGATTTAGTGGACAATGTTCTGGCAAACGAACGAAATTCTCGCACAATGTTGACTGAATTTTCCCACGTGTATGCCACGGAACAAGAACGCCACAATTATCTGTACAATGATTTCCCAAAACACTACACATGAAATCTGACATCCAGAACATGGATTAGACGAAGACGACGCAAAAAAGTTATTGGTCGAATGTACTCCGTACATCCTTCAGAAGGCGAACGATTTTATTTACGCATGTTGTTGAATCATATTCGAGCTCCGAGATCCTTTGATCATCTGATGACAGTTGGTAGCACTACGCACCGTACCCAATATTTAAAGAAGCTGCTGAACAATATGGTTTGCTCGAACGAGACAACAGTCTAAATAACTGTATGTGTGACTCGAGAGAATTTAAAATGCCATCAACGTTCAGAACTTTATTTACTACAACTTTACTTTATTACAACCTAACCGAAGTTAGACAATTATGGAATGATAACTATATTGCAATGATTGAAGATTACATCTCATCTACTTTGATCAGTGATTTATATGTCATGAACAAACTTTTTCATGAAATAGATTATAATTTTCAGCAATATAGCAAGAGTATTACACAGTTTGATATTCCTCAAATGTCGGCAATCTTCACAATTATTAGCAACGTATCAGGCTTAATTGAAGATGAACTCTCCATACCAATCTCATATATGGATCTTAACTCTGTTTCATAGTTAAATCCTGGTTAAGCTTATGCCTTCCATACTATTATGGAAGCTATTAGAAAGTGTCATGGAGGTATTTTCTTCATAGATGGCCCTGAAGGCACTGGAAAAACTTTTCTATACAAAGCGATACTTGCTCATTTACGACATGATGATCATATTGTGCTTGCAACTGCGTCATCAGGAATATCTATGACTCTTCTTCCAGGTGGAACTACGACACATTTAAAATTTAAAATTCCAATTCATATGAAAGCAGGTTCATTTTGCAAATTTGGCAAACAGTCTGAGATGCATAAACTTATATAACATTGCTATGCTATTTTGTGGGATGAGGCATCGATGTCGCACAAACATGTATTTGAGACCGCTGATCGATCGCTTAGAGATGTTCTGAACCTCGCACAACCTTTCGGTGGTAAGATTGTAATTATGAAGGGGATTTTCGACAAGTTCCATCCGTTGTAATTAATGGCACAAAGTCCCAAATTATCAATGCCAGCATAGTTGACTCACTTTAGTGGTCAACTGTACGGTTAATTTCATTATCTGAAAATATGCGTGCTTTGGATGATCAACATTTCTCATAATTTCTGCTTCGAATAGGAAATGGTGATGAACATACATATGATGATGATATGATTTGGATTCCCGATTCAATGATTATTCCCTGGGAAGGACAACATTCAATCAATGTGCTTATCAACGGTGTATTCTATGATATTACATCCAGTGTTAACAACTCTGATTATTGGGAAGACACAGTATTGCTGACTCCATTAAATGAGGATGTTGTTTGGCTAAATGAAAAGTGTCTCAGATTACTCACTGGAGATGAAACTATATACTGCTCTTTTGATTCTGTTGATGGTGATAGATATAATTTATACCCACAAGAGTTTTTGAATAGCATCTCATTGGGCATTCTCCCGCCGCACAAATTATCTTTGAAAAAGGTGCCCCATCATGCTTTTGCAGAATTTAAATTCTTGAATCGGCCTTTGCAATGGTTCGCGTCTCCTTTGTCATCAGTTCTCAAGAAATGTTATTGAAGCGGAAATACTTATGGGACAACATAAAGGCGAGGCGGTCTTCCTCCCCCTCATACCACTCAAAAATGTTGGAGATCTCATTATGCCCTTTGAGTTAATTCACAAGCAATTTCTGATTCGTTAAAGATTTGCACTTACCATAAACAAATCTCAAGGACAAACAATTAAGCAAGTTGGCCTTTACCTGCCCTCTCCTATTTTCACTCATGGTCAATTTTATGTGGCTTTATCAAGAGGAGTCGGTGCAGCAAAGACCAAAGTTTTAATAAGAAATGGTATTGTGTCTACACGTCTGGGTACTCATACAAAAAATGTTGTATTCAAAGAACTACAGTCCAAAGTCAATGTCTGGGTTCATTTTCTATTTCTCATCTCCAATGTTTTTCTATATATGTGTTTAAGATACAAATATTGTCATCTATTAATATCTTATATTTGCTACACAGTCTCATCAAATGTAGTCGCCTGCAATTATTTTAAACAAAATTCTGTTGGCATACATAGCATGACAATAATCTCCTGATGCACAGTTCCATGTCATGTGTATAACAAACACATGCGATCTGCCATGGATATGTAGTTTAACTATAAGTTTATTTACAATTATTCATGCTTATCTACTCATTGTATTGGTGTTAAAATCATAGAAATGAAGAGCAATAATATAAGTATTTGAGAGTACAAATACCTTCTAGCTAGGCTAATCTTTTTCATTAATGATGTATCAACTTGCATATACATTCAAGCATACTGCAAGTTTGTCAACATAAGAAAATACAATAGTGAAGGATTACAGTAAGTTACTATGCACGACGTGGTCATCTTATTGCTGTTAAAATCGTAGATTACTGATATAGATTAATATATTGTTGTTTATGCTGTTTGATGTGTTATTTTCCACTGTAATAAATATTTTGATTACTGCTATGTCATTATGTTGACAATTTTTTACCACATACAGTCATACCTAAACAATCAGGAGAACAGTCTTATACACACGATCATAGGTTTCTGGTATGGGTCGAAAAAATATATCGAGGACAGAATGATGTTGACGACAAAACAGTTTAGCATGACATGTCTCATCTCTACCAATACAGCAGACCCAAAATCTTAATACCAAAGGTGCCCAGGGACGCAGGTATCATAAAAGAATGGAATTTTGTTTTCAGGCATTTGCAACCTCTAAAAAGATTGTTGTGTCAAAATCCTAGACATCGAAGCTGCAAAGAAACAATTCAACATAAAATAGTCACTGGTAAGTTTTTCTACATTTGCTTACCTCATATGCAATTTTGAAATAACTGAAGTTTGTTCTTTTTGCACAAGGAACCATGTGATGTACAAGAAACCATGAGATGTTTTTTGCTAATTACAATGATTTGATGGACCTGTGCCTACCAGCATGCACCACTGTACTACTACTGCCTTACAAAATATTATAGATTTCTCTGTAATATATGTTGCAATGTAGTTGAAGTGACAAACATAAAAATATATATCGTATTATATATAATCTGCTCATGTGATAGACATGACTGTATGCTATGATTCTGAGAATCTTCCTACCATATTTACCCAAGCCTAACAGATTAAATGTGTATGGTTTGTCAAATGGTTGTTGTGTAACTGTTGTTGTATATTTGATGATATATGGGCTGCATTTTGAATAGAACATGTTATCTTCTTCTATGCACTTCTTTTATAAATGTACATACGTTTTTTAAATATCTAGGGAGGTCTTCTCCCGCATCCTTCCTCTGCCTGCACAAAATTGTGTTTGTCATTCAAGCTATAAATCGACATCATACTATTTTGCAATTTCAATATTTTCTTTCAAAATTAGTTTTACGTTGTGATAACAATGATCATACAGAAATACGGGCATCTTCGCATGGGTTACGCCCGTGCTCGATACACTTCGCATCGACAGTACCACGGCTGCGATGGTACCTCCGCACAAACTCGACCGCCTCAAGGAGGGCTTCGCCCGCCTTTGCCCGAGCTTTGCCTGTGTTCGATCAATTGATAGGGCACAGGGAGGCCCAATGGTCTACACGACAGTACCCCCGCCTCGACAATGTCCCGGTGCGGCGGTGCTTCTACAGCTCACAAACACCCGTGCGTACAACCTCTGTGTCCGGTGCTCTCCCACGTAGCTATTTTATCGTGTGCACGAGTGTTGGAGAGCTGCAGAAGCATCGCCGCGCCGTGACACTGCCGAGGTGGGGGTACTGTCGCGTAGGCCACGGGGGCTTCCAGTGCCCTGTCAATTGATCGAGCGGGAGGCGGACGAAGCTCGCCTGGAGGCAGTCGAGTTTCGGCAGAGGTACTGTCTGTTGGGTATTGTATCCACAATAACCCAGATTTGCATGAAGTCACCCTTGAACTAAGATGAATTAAGTTGTATTTGACATTTGTGTTCTAGTTGAATGTTTGCAGATTCTCAGTGCTAAGTGTAGACCAATGTCAGTCTATAGTGGGTCAGGAACACAGGAACATTCAGTGTAATCCCTCACTGGGTGATCCAAAGTGTTGACTCATGTGTAGCCTCTCAATTGGGATACACTTTATATTCAAACATTGGGAGCAAAGGATGGAGATAGGGTCAGAAGGAAATCTTCTCTAAAGTTCTTGAAAAACTTTCTAAGTCCAGTTCTCGAGAAGTAATCTCAGAGTTCTCGAGAAGTATGGTATAGTTCTCGAGAAGCTAAGACTCTACTTCTCGAGAAGTCAGGACAGTTCAAGAATTTCTCTAAGTTAAGTTCTCGAGAAGTCAGTAAAGCTCTCGAGAACTATTCTATAAGTTCTCAAAAACTCAATTTAGTTCTCGAGAAGTATTCCTTTGATTCTCAAGTTCAGAAATTCAATCAGAAGTTGATTCTAAGTAAAATTCTCGAGAAGTTTTCTATAAGTTCTCGAGAAGTCAATTTAGTTCTCGAGAAGTATTCCCTTGGTTCTCGAGAAGTTCAGAAAGAAATTTCTCTAAGCTCAAGTTCTCGAGAAGTCCTCTATTATTTCTCGAGAAGTAAATTAGTTCTCGAGAACTATACTCTGGTGTTCTCGAGAAGTCCAACCCTTTCTAAAGAGATTAGTTTTCGAGAAGTCTCTACAGTTCTCGAAAACTCAGTTCATAGTTCTCGAGAACTATAATCATTTCTCGAGAACTAAGTCGGATTTTTTCCAGAGAATTTCTTCTAAGAACGGCCGAAATTTCAAATAACCCAACAGGATTGGTCCACGTGTCATCATTAATGATATTTCCAACCGTTAAGAGATATCCTATATAAGGTCTTGTCACTAAGACATAACCCTAAGAAGGATTAAGAGAAATTATTGAGCGGATCTCGTACTTTCCAAAAAGCTCTGGTTCGACCGATCTCTTCTCAAGCTCGACGTCTTGAAGCCACCGCCACTGCTCTCATCAAGATCGATCCTCATCCTTTCGATCTAGAAGATCTACTGATTCAGGAAACGTTCTTTCTTCCTTGATCGAGTAGATTCAAGAATTTCTCAGGTCAGATCTACTAGTCTTCTTCAACAATTCTGAAAGGCCCGCAACTTCAAGAAGAAGACCTAAAGACTTATTTCTTGCAGATCTGAGAATATTTCTATTTGTATTTTCATATCTATTTATAAATCTTGTAGGAGATTATTCTCCGAGTGTAGGAGCGTTGTTCTCCGAGTTGTAGGAAGGTTTCATCCTCCGAGTGTAGATCCATTTGGATCGAGTTTGTAGGAATATGGTTCCGGGACGTAGGATTGTTTTCAATCCGAGATAGGGGAGTAGCCGGATCTAGTGATTTGCTAGAACGGTGAGGTGAAGTGGACGTACCCAAGAACGGGGAACCACTATAAATCTTTTGTGTCCTTCTATGGTTGCTTGATTGCTTGTGTTAGGTCGCTAAAATTTTTATTCCGCAAATAAACGCATGATTCACCTATTCACCCCCCTCTAGGTGATTTAGGTTGACAACTTTCCACTTTCAATTGGTATCAGAGGGAGGTTGATCGTTAAAAGGTTAACATCTTGATCTAATCCTTCCTAAGTTTTCTTTAGAGAAGTATCAAGCATGAGTAAGACCAAGGATTTTGCTAAGCTCCCTATATGCACCAAGAACAATTTTCTTATGTGGAAGGAAAGAGTTAAACTCTTCATAGAAGCAGTGGACCCTCGGATCTTCATGATTGTTGAAGAAGGTCCGTATGTTCTGATGATTGCATCTACAATAGATCCAACCAAACAAGTACCAAAGAAGTTGATGGACTTGGATAAGGACGAGATTGCACTTGTCTCCCTGGACAAGAAAGCTAAAAATATTATAGCAAGTCAGTCGATGACTCGATGCTGCAAAATCTGATTCATTATCAGTCTGCCAAGGAGATGTGACAATCCCTGGTGACTCTGATGGAAGGCACTGAAGAAGTTAGGGATGATCGGAGATCCCTTCTAAATCAGAAGTATGAAGCCTTCAGGCAAGGTCACACGGAAGCCATAGCTGATACCTTTGAGAACTTCTTCAAGATAGTTAATGGCCTAAGAGTTTATGGCCGAGTCTTCACAAATGGGGAACTGAATGAAAAATTCTTAAGATCCCTGACCAAGGAATGAGATAATAAGGTATGCGTCATTCGGGAGTTCGGAAGGTTAGCCGAGATGGACCCGCAGAATCTATTCGGAAAGCTTATGTCTTACGAGCTCCAAATCAACTCAAGAAAAGCTGAAGAAGAGATGAGCAGGTCTGCATCCAAGGAGAAGTCTGTCGCTCTGAAGGTAGATAGCTAAAGAAAGACAAAATCTAGCTCTCCTGCCCTAGATCCTGAAGCTGATGAAGAAGAATCATCTGAGCCAAGCTCCTCTGGCTCAGAGCTATCTGATGGTGAGTTCTCTCTACTCTCAAGGCAGTTCAAGAAATTCTTGAACAAGAAGAAGTAATGGAGAGGCAAGGATGCCTCCTATAGAAGATCACGCAATGATGGTGATCGCCACAGAAAAGGCTCAAGCAGCCACGACAGGTATGGTTCTAAACCGAATAAACATTATTCGACTGGCATTGTTTGTTATTGTTGTAATAAGCCAGGTCACGTCATTGCGGATTGCCCCCACAAGAAGAAAGAGGGTGGCAAATGAGAAGATAAGAAGTCCTACAGTAAAAAGAGGACAGAAAAGAGCCTGTTGGCCAAGAAGGGCAAAACCCTCAGTGACTCTGACTCATCTGAGTCGAGTGCAGAAGAGGAAGAAGCCTACTTTGGGCTAATGGCACTAACTGATGATGAACAAGTCCCCCAGTTCACTGGGGAGGTAAAATCTCACACCCCTCTTTCAGAATCTGATGATGATAGTGAGCAAGAGGGCTATCCCTCTGAGAATGAATCTGAACTCATGAGATAATATAAGGAGTTACTCAAGGCTTACGGCAAATGTTGCCGAGTCGTGAAAACTCAAGCTAAAGAGATAAAGTATCTAAAAGCTACAGAGAGCACCTTAAGAGAAGAAGTCTCAAAGACTGACTCTCTCAAGGAAGACTTCAATAAATCTATTGAAGAATATAAAAAGGCTCTTGAGCACCTTGAACTTAAGGAGAAAATCATCAAGGAGTTGGAAGAATAACTCTTGGCTGAAAAGAAACTTGTTGAAGGTTTCTCTAAGCCTAAGACTGTACTTCCTCTGATTGCTGAATTCTCAGCTAAGGCCAATGGTGCTGGTCTAGGCCACAGAGGTGCTCCTAGTAAATCCTCTAGCAGAAGGAAGGCCAAGAGAAAGAATAAGGATGCCAAGAAGGCCTTGGCCGAGGAAAAAGGGAAAGCTCCTTTGGAGCCAGTCTCGTTCAAGAAAGTTATCTTTCCTGCGAACGAATTCGACTTTGAGTCCACCTATGGACATTTCACTAGGCCGATCCCAGAGAAGCCTAAGTCAAGGTACCAAGGTTAGACTCGCCCTCGTGACTTTGGCGAGAGTGTCTTCAAGGCACCTTATGAAGAGATTCAACTTCAGAGCTATGGACCTTATGCTCATGGTCATAACATCAAGAAGACACCAAAGGTAAAACCTATTGTGGAAAAACCTATGAAGGAGAAGACTTCATGCAGCTGCCATCATTATAAAGCTTCTTGCTCCAAGGATACTACCCATGCTGGACCTCCTCTCAAAAAGGTCAAGCAGGAGGTTATAAGGCAAAGATACAACAGATTTGATTGTTGGTGCTGTGGTAGAGTTGGTCACTTTGCCATAGATTGTTGGTTCAATCGTAAAAATGCTGCAACTCCTCAAGTTAGCAACGTGAGAATGACCACTCATGAGGCTAATACTCGTAGGGGGAGTATTCTAACTCGAGACCAAGGACCCAAACGTGTTTGGGTTCCTAAGGCTAAGTGATTATAATTGCAGGTATGTCCAAAGGCCATTAAAACGCCAATCTGGTATTTGGACAGTGGATTTTCTCGGCATATGACCAGGACAAGGAGCCTACTCTAGAACTTTTCACCTGTGTTGAACGGACTAAAGGTCATCTTTGCAGGTTCATACCGAGGAATTACCAAAGGCTATGGTATGATTACTAACGGTAACGTATCCTTTTCGGATGTAGCCTATGTTGAAGGATTAGAACACAGTCTCATCAGCATAAGCTAACTATGCGACAAAGGATACGTGGTTGAATTCCATGCTGACAAGTATTTGATAAAATCGGTTGACAACATGAAAACTATTTTATCAGGCACTCGAAGCAGAAATATTCTCTATTTAAACTTCATCTGTATTGACTCCTCTACACCAGTATGTCTTTTAGCAAAAAATAGTGCATCTCTTGCTGCCCAATGGCACAAGAGACTAGCACACATTAATTTCAAAACTATAAATAAAATATTCTCTCAAAACTTAGTACGTGGTGCCCCTAATGTCAAGTGCATTAAGGACAGCCCTTGTCATGCCTGTATAAAAGGCAAGTAAACAAGGAGTTCATTTAAAAGCATTATAGGCAAGGATTCTGATAGAAGCTTACAGCTTCTTCATATGGACTTGTTCGGTCCACTGCAAGTTAGAAGTTTGGGAGGTAAGGAATATACGTTGGTTATTGTGGATGATTACTCGCGCTTTGCATGGGTGTTCTTTCTGAAACACAAGTCAGATACCTTGAATATTTTCACTAATTTTATTAGGCAAGTCCAGAATGAATACAACTGCTCCGTAGTCAAAATCAGAAGTGATAATGGAACGGAATTCAAGTCTAGGGCCATGATAGAATACTGTGAAAGTCAAGGTATCTTTCATGAGTTTTCCTCTCCTCGCACTCCACAGCAAAATGGAGTAGCTGAGAGAAGGAACAGAACACTCATAGAGGCTTGGCAGACTATGTTGAGTGATGTCTCACTTCCAGAGTACTTCTGGGCTGAAGCCGTCAACACCGCTTGTCACGTGCAAAATTGAGCACTCATTAACAAGAACTATGATAAGACTCTTTACGAACTTCTAAAAGGCAGGAAACCGATCATTTCATATTTTAGAATCTTTGGCTGTAAGTGCTTCGTACTTAACAACGGCAAGTATCACACTACCAAGTTTAGCGAGAAAAGTTTTGAAGGTATTTTTGTAGGTTATAGTAGCCATAGTAAGGCCTATAGAGTATTTAATAGAAAAACCCTAGTGGTAGAAGAATCGATACACATTGTATTTGATGAGACGAGTTTGCTGCAAAGCAACTCTTCTAGTGTGCTCTTTGAAGATGCAGGTACAAAGATAAAGGAACTCAGCTTGGATAAACCTACTGAAGACAAAGATGAAAAGTTCATCAAGATCACCTCTACAACCCCGATTGGAGAGGTAGATGATCAAGATGAAGAATTCATCCCAGTTGAAGATGCAACTTCAGTGGCTGAGGAGATCCCAGATGCAAGGACTCTAAAGCTCAGACACCTGAAGGATCATCCCTTAGAACAGATCATAGGAGATCCCCGGGATGGTGTCAGAACTCGTCGAGGTACAACTAACGAGAATTTATTCTTAAGTTTTCTATCACAGGTTGAACCTAAGAAGTTCGAGGAAGGAAACTCGGATGCATCCTGGATACTAGTCATGGAAGAAGAGTTAAATCAGTTCAAACGTTTCAAAGTTTGGACACTTGTTCCTAGACCCAAGAGTAAGAACGTCATCGGGACAAAATGGGTCTACCGGAACAAGATGGATGAAGATGGAACTATTATAAAGAACAAAGCCAGACTCGTTGCCAAGAGCTATCATCAAGAAGAAGGGATCGACTTTGACCAGAATTACGCTCCAGTAGTAAGGCTGGAGGCCATCAGACTGTTTCTAGCTTATGTTGCACTAAAGGGCTTCACCGTCTATCAAATGGATGTGAAGTCCGCCTTCCTGAATGATGACATAAAGGAAGAAGTGTATGTGAAACAGCCCCCAGGTTTCGTTGATCCTAACTATCCTAAATATATTTATTTACTATCGAAAGCACTGTACGGTTTGAAACAAGCTCCTCGTGCTTGGTACGAAACGTTGTCTAGCTTTCTCCTTGAGAATAAATTCATAAAGGGAAAGATAGATAAGACATTGTTTCTTAGGGAAATTAAAGGCAAGATTTTGCTAGTGCAAATCTATGTCGATGACATTATTTTTGGCTCTATCGATGACAAACTCTGCAAAAAGTTTTCTAAACTTATACAAGGGAAGTTTGAAATGAGCAGTATGGGAGAGCTGAAGTATTTCTTAGGACTTCAGGTGAAACAATCTGAAGATGGGATCTTCATCTCTCAGACTAAGTTCACCAAGGAGTTGCTTAAGAAATTTGGAATGGAGAGTGCAACCTCTATGAGGACTCCAATGGCCTCAGCTATGTCTCTAAACAAGGATGAGAAAGGGAAACCCTTCGATGAAACCAAGTACAGAAGCATAGTTGGATCCTTGCTCTACCTTACTGCTAGTAGACCAGACATAATGTTCTCTATATGTGTCTGTGCTAGATTCCAAGTGAACTGTAAGGAGTCTCATTATGCTGCTGCAAAGCGGATCTTGTGATACCTTAAAGGTACACCAAATCTTGGCTTATGATACCCAAGAAGCAATGACAGTGAACTAATTGGTTTTTCAGATGCAGACTTTGCAGAAAGCAAAGACGACAGGAAAAGCACATCAGGGACGTATCAGTTCCTAGGAAGATGACTCATCTCATGGAGCAGCAAGAAGCAAAACTGTGTCGCAATCTCAACGATCGAGTCAAAATATATTTCTGCTGGCAGTTGTTGTGCACAGTTGCTTTGGCTAAAGCATCAGTTGGAGGATTACAACATGAAGATCAAGGACATTCCATTGTTCTGTGAGTCCTCCAGCGCCATCGTAATCGCAAACAACCCAGTCTCACACAGCCGGACAAAACACATCGAGCTGAGATACCACTTCATCCGGGAGCATGTGGAGCAAGGGGATGTAGATATGAAGTATGTGCCAACAGATCGGCAGGTTGCAGATATTTTCACAAAGCCGCTGGACGAGACTAAGTTTAATTTCTTCAAAACTAAACTTGGGTTGCTGAACAAGGAGGATTAGACCAAAGTGATCAGTTCAAAGGCTCAAGAATCGAGGATACTCCTAAAAGGTTAGAATTTACCTAGTGGAAGGCAGTTCTCGAAAACCTACTTCACTTCTCGAAAAGTAAAAGTCATTTCTCTGAAAACCTAAGTACACTTCTCGAGAGGCAAAAATTAGCTCTCAAAAAGTATCTTAAGTTCTCGAGAAATACTTAAACTTCTCGAAAAGTCCATCGTAAGTTCTCGAAAACTATTGGCCACTTCTCAAAAAGTATAACCTACCTCTCGATAGCTGGCCCGTACTTCTGCCGGTACTTCTTAACTCTATTATTTCGCAAAATTCTTGATTTCTGCCATAACCTAAGACTAATTAGGCATATAATTAACGTTACTAGGAAAATATATATCTATAATATTTTAGAATCCTAAATCAACCGCCATTTCAAACATTCCTCTCGCAACTCTTCATCTTCCGCCGAATGAAAGCTCCGTCTCCGCCGCTATTCCCCGCTTCGTTCGTTGCCACCGTCGGCGTCAATGGCTCACAGTTCCAAGATTGGAATCGACAGCGAACTCGTCATCGAAGGACTGGCCGACATTTCTGACGATTTCCAGAACTTGCCGATTCTTCTGGAAACGGCCAGATTGATGTTCGTTCTCTCTGAGCCCGTCAAGATAGTATTTCCAGATGTCGAAGAATTTTTCAGGAATGCTAAGGTAAGGAGGAATGAAACAATTTTGAAGACAAAAGTTAAAGGGATCAAAATCAAGCTTGACAAGCACAGGATTTCCAAGCTTCTGAAAATGCCTATTGTTGATGAGGAAGACGACCTAACTCTAGAAGATTATGCCAGAACCTATTCTTTCTGTGGAATTCCTGAGGAATACATCTCCCTAAGGAGAAATCTTCTAAATGATGTAGGGAAACTTCTTGCAGATATTATTGGAAAAATACTGTGGTGCATAACAGGGTCAGTCAGTTTTAATTCTCATGACTTGTTTGGAGTAATGACAGCTGTAGTCTGTAGAAAGAAATTTCAGTTTGGAATGATGGTGTTTGAGATGATCAGAGACAGTATCTAAGAACCCAAATTTGCCAGGATAATCTCTTTACTGCTGAGTTAGATTGATCCAGTCACCTTCAAACTCTCCAAAGGTACTCCAGTTCATCACCTGAAAAAGATCTCCTTCACCTCCATCCAGAGATGGGAGCTAAAACTGAAGAACCCAAGACAGTTAGCTAAGGAAGTTGGAGCTTCTGTCTCAGATGTCAGGACCCCATCTCCTCCTCCTCCACATCATGATGTTGAACCATCTGGTGCAGCAACTGAGGGGGAGCCTGCACCTTCTGCCTGAGTTTTCAGGATTCCTTCTCCTCCTTCTCCAGCACCTTCTCTAGTTAGAAGCCTCATGGCAAACTCTCCAGTTCCAACCCAGTCAGATCTTCCAGCACAAGATATACTCAAAGACACAAATGAGACTATAAATAAGATGATAGAGAAACTCTCTTCAGAGGACCCTCTTTCTCCTCTCCCAAAAGATCTCCCAAAAGAACCCTTACCAGAACCATCTCCATTACCATCACCCCAAGGTACTCCAATTCCTTCTCCCTCTCCAAGATAAGAACCCACTACACCAGACACCATTCTTTTGTCAGAAAAGGATGAGCAAGCTCCTGAGGAGGTGGAAGTCCCTCTTAAGAATCTTGACTTCTCTCTTCCCAAGTTTGTTGATGAAGAGGAAGATATATCATTCAAAACTGTAAGAGTCAAGAGCTCTATTGTCATAGAAGAACTTCCTTCATGGCAAGCTACCACTCTATCTGCCACTCCTGCTACTAATGCTTTATCAGGTGCCCCTCCAGTTCCTACTGTTTCCATCACTCCTACTCCTACTACTACTGCTGCTGCTGTGATAGTAAACTCAGATATTCTATCAAGGATTGAAGAAATGCTAGCTGCACAGAGAAAACATTTTGATGAATCACTTCAGACTTTTCAGAAACAGGTAACTGCCCTGGAAAAAGAAATGAGCAGAGGTTTTGTTGAGATCCAAGCGAATACTGACCTGTTGAAAGAGTTATTCAGAATTGGGGGCAAAGCAATAGATCACACAATTACCAGTATTGGTCAAGTAATGGAACAATCTGTCACTCTAGCAAACAATCAGATCCAATTAGACAAGAGAGCTGAAGAAAATGTCATGAAGGTATGCAATGAAGTTGGTACATTCAAGGAAGATGCGATAGCAAACCTATCTGTAGAAATCAGAAAGGGGGAGAGCATAGTAAAAGAACAAGTTGAAAAGCTTACTACTAATGCCAAAACTCTTTGGACTGAAAAAGTAACTGAGATCAATAAAAGTGTTTTAGAACATATTCAATCAGTCAAATTCCATACTTATGATACAGCTGTATGGATGCATAATCAAATCTTTCCAGATTTTCAGGCAGACACCAATGTGGTTCCTCATCATTTAAATCCTCTTGCTGAAGGTGAGTCTAGCCAATTGTCTCAACCTCAATTTCCTACATTCTCTCCCAGGCCAGAAGATCAGGAACCTCCTCCAGCTTCCTATTCCCATGTTTGGGATGATGTGATCCCTGAAGACCTACCAGAGATTCACATCCCCAAGAAAAGGAAGTATGGAGAAGGTCCTTCTGCTAGTAGATCTGTTCCCCAGCCAGAGGCAGAAAAAAGAAAAACAAAGGAATTTACTGAAGTTTGGATCCCAACTTCCAAAGCTCTAATTCTTGACACTCTTAAACTTATCATGGACTTTAATGAGAATAGACATCTACACTACAGTTCAGTTGAGTGGGAGTTATATGAAAAATCCATGACCAAAAGGAGGATTTATGACAGAGAATATGGAAAGAATAATCCTAAAGCTCCTCCCAAGCCTCCAAGGTACTATCCAAAGCCTTTCAATTATCAGAGGAGACAGCAGGAAAAGCAAGACAGGCAACAACAAAGAAAGGATTGATTCATGATGTTCTGTTTTGAGATTTTTGAGGAAATGGATATTGATTGATTCTAAAACATTATTTATATATACAATTCCTAGTTTTGCATATTGTGCCTTTAATTAATCTGTCTTTGCATTTATATTCAATTTCCTTTCTTCCAGTTCTTTCTTTATTTTAATAATTCACCTTAGTGTAGAGGGTTCTGACTTCTACAAATAGGGGGAGATTGTTGGGTATTGTCTCCACAATAACCCAGATTTGCATGAAGTCACCCTTGAACTAAGATGAATTAAGTTGTATTTGACATCTGTGTTCTAGTTGAATGTTTGCAGATTCTCAGTGCTAAGTGTAGACCAATGTCAGTCTATAGTGGGTCAGGAACACAGGACCATTCAGTGTAATCCCTCACTGGGTGATCCAAAGTATTGACTCATGTGTAGCCTCTCAATTGGGATACACTTTATGTTCAAACATTCGGAGCAAAGGATGGAGATAGGGCCAGAAGGAAATCTTCTCTAAAGTTCTTGAAAAACTTTCTAAGTCCAGTTCTCGAGAAGTAATCTCAGAGTTCTCGAGAAGTATGGTATAGTTCTCGAGAAGCTCAGACTCTACTTCTCGAGAAGTCAGGACAGTTCAAGAATTTCTCTAAGTTAAGTTCTCGAGAAGTCAGTAAAGCTCTGGAGAACTATTCTGATAGTTTTACTTTCAAGACAACCTAAACACCTAGAGGGGGGGGGGGTGAATAGGTTCTAATGCTTGTTAACACTTTTTGGCAGAATTCAATTACAGAATTAAAACACACAGCACAGCAGTCACAGAAATTTTAACCATCACAGATTGCACACTGTTTTATAGTGGTTCCCCAAGGTCTGGATACATCCACTTTTCCCCTTCACCTATCTAGCAGTATGCTAGATTCGGCCAAACTTCCTCTTTACTCAGATCCACAGATCCTACAGCTCAGAACCTGAAAAGGTTCCTACAACTCAGGCTCAACAGCCCTGCCCCAGCCTTATCACAAAGCCTACAACTCAGAGAAGAACCTTCTCTTACACTCAGGCAAACAGCCCTACCACTCAGAGATCAACTCTCCTACACTCAGCCTTTATAACACAGGCTTACAACTCAGATCTGTATTGACAGATCCTACAGAAATTAGAAAAGAAGTTTTTAATGTCTTATCTTTGTTGAGAGAGAAAAGAACAAGATAAATCTTGATCAGCTGATGAAATCAACTGAATCTGAGCTTTCTTCAAAGCTTCTTGAATCTGAACTTAGCTGAGTTAATTTCTAAACAGCTTCTTGAGAAACCAATGATGGCTTCCTTCTTCTTCTTCAAGAGGCTGGATCCCTCTCTATCCAACACCTTTGATGATACTTCTGAATTCTTGAAAGAACTCTACTTAGACAGATCCTGAGATCGTCTTTTTAGATCTTCTTATGAAGATCTTCTTTTGTGTATTACTCCTTCTTGATTTGATTTCTCAAATTGATTGCCAAAATTCAATCTGTTACTTCTCTTTGAATCTGTCTATTTATAGATCTTCTTCATGGTAACCGGCTGATCCGGTTTCTAACTAACTTCTGACAAGTCTGACAACATCAGTTAACCGGTTGCAACCCAAAGCTGTCAAGTCTTCAAACAGATCCTGTGCCTTAGTCTTGGATAGCAAAGTGTTGAGACAGACTGTTAGAAAGTGTCGAGACTAACTGTCTATATGTGTCGACACAAGTGACTTTGGTGTCGACACAACCTTTGATGATGTCGACTAGTTTGCCTTTAAGTCGACACTGCTTCTTCAGAAACTCATCTTGAGAATGAGTCGACACAGAGAATTTGTGTCGACTCAACACTTCATCTCTCTTCAGAAAATAACTTGGTCTTGACTTTGCAGTGTGTCGACACAAGTCCTGTGTGTCGACACAGTTGTTGTAGATTCAGAACTCAGTATGTGTCGACTCTTCCTTCAGGTGTCGACATAGTTGAGGTTGACTATCTTTTTATGAGTCGACACTGCTTCCCAGTGTCGACACAAATATGGTCGACTATCTTTCTATGAGTCGACACTGCTTCCCAGTGTCGACACAAGTGTGGTCGACTATCTTTCTGTGAGTCGACACTGCTTCCCATTATCGACACAAATGTGGTCGACTATCTTTCCGTGAGTCGACACTGCTTCCTTCAAGTGTCGACATAATTATTCTGAAGTGTCGACATAATTTCTTCAGGTGTCGACATATGGACTTAGAATAATTTCCTGTATTCTTTAATACTTCTTCACCTGCACATGTCAACTTAAAACAACATCAAATACACCTTGATGTATATCATTAAGCTAAGTTAGGCTTCTTCAAATCAGGTACACATTTTCCAATGTACCCAACAATCTCCCCCTATTTGGAGAAGTCATAACCCTTTTAGTTAATGATATACACCATTTATAACAAATATAATATGATGATGTATGACATTACAGGAATACTTAATATAAACAAAATATTAACAATTCATCACAGAGTGAACATGAATATATGATTCCAAACAAAATTTTGTTTATAACTTGGTAATGTTTGATTACAGATGTTTACATTGAATGATTAAACAAAACATTACAAAACACTTTTGAAAGAACTTAGAACTAAGACTGATCAGGCTCTTTTATGACAATTCCTTTGCCAGATTGGATTTGAGCCTTCATAGGAGCTTCAACAACTTCAGCTGGCTTCTTGCCTTTTAGCTCAGCTTTCTTCTGTGCTTCTTCCTTGAGCCTTTGCCTTTCAAAGTAATGAAAGGGCTTTGGAAAGTACTTGCTCGGCTCCTGAGCATCTGGTGGCAGCCTTCCCAGCTTGGTTTTTCTCCTGAACTGTACTATAGCTTCTTGCCTAGCTTCATGCTTTTGCCATTCCATTTCATTATACCACTTCCCTCTATCATGTACTTGGTCCTTTACAGCCTTCCATGCAGTTAGTATAATATTTTTTGAAGTAGGGCTCCACTGCTCAAAATCTGGCTTAAGTTCAGCCTGCTCTCTAAATTTTTTCTTGGATAGTAGAGCATCTTGTTGTTCTTGCAAGTTGGCATCAGGCTTATCAACTTTTTCAATAACAACCTTGGTAACCTCCTTTGGAGGACTATACATATCCTGAACTTGCTGATCAATCATATCAAAATCAGGAGGAGGGTAAATGACTTGGGCAATCTCAGGTTGATTGCCTTCAAGTAGACCTGTTTGAATTCCGGACTCAGCCACCATAGCATCATCACACAAAGGTGGATATCCCAATGTGGCTCGAATACTATTTGTCACCCATTTGGTGTGCTTTGAGCCAGCATGAACTAACAACCTCTCCCCCTTTATGACTTCTCTGGTAATATGATCTCTTAGATCATTCTTCTGAAATCTGATCTGGCCATCTAGATAATTCACACCTTCTTTAAAATATGATTTCAATTTTTGTAGTTTGTCAGATATGTCCTTCTGAGATGTAGTGATGACAGTCTTAACTGATTCAATGGCTTCTTGAAGTTTCTTATCAAACTCTTCCATCTCCTTTGCTCTTGCTTCAGTCATCCCTGCAGTAGCCTTTTTGAACTCTTCAAGAATTTCATGGTGAGATTCAGTCAAATTATCATTCATCCTTAGCTGATTCTCCAAAACATAACCTTGCCTTAAAGCAATATCATCCACTTTAGTGAGGATAGACTGCTGTTGTTTAGCCAAAAACACTACAGCATTACCTCCCTTATGGAAGCAATCTGTCATCTCCTTCTTATTCATAGTTACTTCAAATCTAATAGACTTAATTTCTTGAGCCAAGTCAAATTGAAGGGATTTATTGCTCTCATCAACATACTTCTCCATTGCTAATCTCTGCTCATCCAACTTAACTTGCAAATCTATCATGAACTTGTTGTAGTTAAATTCAGATGTAGATTGGTGAGTTGAAGTTTGGAGTGCCTGCTTATAACTTTGGGTCCTTCTCTTGAAGACTATGAGCTTTCTCTTCTTAGCCATTCTGGCTTCTTCAGTCTCAGAGTCTGATGAACTTTCTATTTGAACTCTTTCAGGAGGAGTAGGAGGAATATTAGTTTCAGTGAAATGTTGCTCAGCCTCAACATTCACAGGCTCCCCCTCAACTTCTTGTTCCTTCTCAGCTTCTTGCTCTATCTCTATGTCTAGTGCCTTTTCATTGTCTTGCTCCTCCTCTACTCTATTAGTAGCAATTTTAATATTAGGAAATAACTCATCTAGAGTGTATTCCTTCTGAGCTTGAACAGATGTTGAATCATCCAGATCTGCAATATGCAAATCTTTTGATAAATCAATTTGGTCTTTCTCTTGCACTTGTACATACATCTCCTCCCCCTGCACTTGATTAGTATTTGGAATATCCTGGGCAGGTGAATACACTTGTTCCCCCTGCACCTGTGCAGGAATAGAAATATTAGTAATATCCTAGATAGGAAAAACTCACTTGCTCTCCCTTTACCTGTTCAGAAGTAGATACATTCTGGGCAGGAGAGTGAGCTTGCTCCCCCTGCATCTGTACAGGAATGGTTTCTTTCTGAATTTGAGTAGACTCAGGCTGATCTTCAACCTGCTTTCTCACTTGCTCTTCTTGATGCTGGGCAGTGCCTAGATCATGTGTAGGGGATCTTACAGGGGTGTCCTGCCTGCTCTCATCAGGCACATCTTTAGACAGCACCCTATCCCATCTTGAAAATAATCTCATATCCATCTTCCTCATGTGATTAATCTTGGACCCAGGCAGTTGTTGCATAACCTCAGGAATCACTCCAGTCAGGTATAAACTAACAATTCTAGCCAGATTTGGCTTCTTGATTCCTTCCTTGATCTTATCAAATACTACAGCTGACCAGTCAGTTGGAATTGTAAACACAATTCTGGTCATTAGGCTGAACATATAGGCTGAAATCCTATCATGTCCACCTGGTTTGCACAAAATTACTTTCCCGACTACTTCTGACAGAAACTTGCCTTGTTGGTTCATCCCTTTTCTGTTAAAAGTAGCTCCAATCTTTAAGGTTGGATCCAATCCACACCATTGGAGAGCCTCCCTAGACTTAGAGGCTGGGACCTTTTCTTCATTCTCAACTATAGGCAACTGTAGAATCTTTCTCAAACTTCTTGGTGTGATTTTCACCTTTGTCCCATGAACTGTGGATTTTATCTTGAGACCAGCTGAATCCACTGATGCAGAGGTAAAGAATTCAAGCACCTCATTCTTCCATATCTTTGAAGGTTCAGAAACTAGTAACTCTAATCCAGATTCGGAGATTAGAGTGATAACCATTTGAACATCTGTCGGGGCATTCTCAAAGGCATTGCGTACCAACTCATATCCTTCATTGACATTATCTTCAATCTTTGGCGCCATTGAGCAGACGAGAAATCTTGAGAGAGAAGAGAGAGAGATTGTCGACACGGGGTTTCAGTCTCCAAAACCCTGTAAGCGTGTCGACAGAATAAGTTCTTGACCTATTTATACCTTCTAGGGAAAGAAGATCAAAGGTCGGGCAAAAACAGTCTATATGTGTCGACACAGATGGAGTGTGTCGACACAAACTTCTATTGTCTTGACAGCAAGTCTGTCTACTATGTGTCGACAGCAATTGTGGATATGTCGACACCTGAGAGACATAGTAGAGCATCAAAAATTCTGTGTCGACTCTTAGGATAAGTGTCGACACAAAATCTGTAAGTGTCGATACCACTATTCTAGTGAAGTCGACACTACATTCCTGGATGAGTCGACTATTTGATTCTTAAGTGTCGAGACAAATTCTCTGTGTCGACAAACATTCTCTGACTAGTCGACATGACTTCACTGAGTCGACACATTATCACTGAATGTGGCGACACTATTTTACTTAGCCAATTTCTGTTTTTGTCAATACCACTTGATAATCTAATATCACTTGTAAGTTTGTTGATAAACTAATCAATGGTCAGCATGCCTAATTCAATTTTAAATTTATTGAATTTTGTTTCATTCAGTGGCTTAGTAAATACATCTGCTATTTGATAATCTGTTTTAACAAATTCCAATGTGATGTCTTCTCTTTCTACATGCTCTCTAAGAAAATGGTATTTAATTTCTATATGCTTAGTTCTACTGTGAGAAACAGGATTATTAGCAATAGAAATAGCACTTTTAGAATCACACAATAAAGGTGTTCTACTTACTTGAATACCATAGTCTTTCAACTGATGCTGTATCCACAATAGCTGTGCACAGCACCTGCCAGCAGCAACATATTCTGACTCAGCTGTGGATATTGCCACACTGGTCTGCTTCTTACTACTCCATGATATCAATCTTCCTCCTAAGAATTGACAAGTACCTATTATACTCTTTCTATCCTCTCTACAGCCTGCAAAGTCTGCATCTGAATAACCTGTTAGTTGAAAATCTCTATTCCTAGGGTACCAGATTAGGTGTGCTCTTAAGATATCTCAGAATCCTTTTGACTGCAGTATAATGAGATTCTTTAGGGCAGGCTTGGTACCTAGAACAGACACATGTAGCATACATAATATCTGGTCTACTAGCAGTGAGATATAGTAGAGAGCCAACTATTCCTTTATACAAAGATTCATCAACAGGTTTACCTGCATCATCTTTGCATATAGGCATACTTGTTTCCATAGGAGTTCTCATAGTGGAGGATGACTCCATACCATACTTCTTAATTAATTCTTTGGTGAACTTAGACTGGGATATGGACAGGCCATCATCAGTCTGTCTTACTTGGAGTCCCAAGAAGAACTTAAGTTCCCCCATACTGCTCATCTCAAACTTCCCTTGCATAAGTTTGGCAAACTTTTTATAAAGGTTGTTTTCAGTAGATCCAAAGATTATGTCATCAACATAGATCTGAACTAAGATGATCTTACCTTTGGATTCCCTAAGGAATAGAGTTTTGTCTATTTTTCCTCTTGAGAATTTATTCTCAATAAGGAAAGTAGACAGGGTTTCAGACCAAGCCCTTGGGGCTTGCTTTAACCCATACAAAGCTTTCCTAAGCTTATAGACATAATCAGGTTTAAGAGGATCTACAAAACCTGATGGTTGCTCTACATAGACTTCCTCTTTTAAATCACCATTCAGGAATGCTGATTTCACATCCATCTGGTACACTTTGAAGTCTTGATAGGCTGCATAGGCAAGGAACATTCTGATTACCTCCAGCCTTGCTACTGGGGCAAAGGTTTGATCAAAGTCAATACCTTCTTCCTGCCTGTATCCTTTTGCAACCAATCTTGCTTTATTTTTCACTATTATTCCACTCTCATCCAATTTGTTCCTATAAATCCACTTTGTGCCAATTATGTTGTGGTCTCTTGGTTTAGGAACAAGCTCCCAGACATTGCACCTTCTGAATTGATTCAGCTCCTCTTGCATAGCATCAATCCAGTGCTGGTCTTGGATGGCTTCTTCAAACTTCTTAGGCTCCACTTGAGACAGAAAACTTGAATGCAGGTCTGTGCTTTGATTTCTGCTTCTAGTCTGCACTCCCTGTCTTGGATCACCTATAATCTGATCAGCTGGATGATCTCTTAAATGTCTTGTAGCTGGAGGAAGGTTCCTTTCTGGTTGAACATCTCCAGCTCCTTCTTCATGCTGAACCTCTTGGTTTTCATCAGCATCTATTGAGTTTTGTACTCCCCCTGGACAGTAGCCTTCATTTTCCAATGTTCCATCTTCCTTTGATGCTTCAGCAATGGAGAGCTTGTCCATTCTTTTGCTTATACCTGTTGAATCATTTGATCTATAAGACAACTCACAGTTGATTAATCTTGTTTCATCAAACACAACATGTACAGATTCTTCAACAACTTGAGTAGTCATGTTGAAGACTCTATAAGCCTTACTATTTATGCTGTACCCAACAAATATCCCATCTTGGGATTTGGCAGCAAACTTAGTTAGGTATGTTTTGCCATTGTTAAGTATATAGCATTTACAACCAAAGATCCTGAAGTAGGATAGATTTGGTTTTCTACCTTTCATAATCTCATAGGGAGTCTTTTTGTGGTTCTTGGTGATAGAAGCCCTATTGATCACATGACATGCTGTGTTAACTGCCTCAGCCCAGAAGTATTCTGGAAGAGAGGTGTCACTCAATAGAGTTCTACCAGCTTCAATTAATGTTCTATTCTTTCTTTCAGCAATGCCATTTTACTGTGGTGTTCTAGGTGAGGAGAACTCTTGGAAAACCCCAAAGTCTTCACATAACTTTGTCATGCTTTCAGATTGAAACTCAGTACCATGGTCACTTCTGATTTTGACCACTGTACTATTCAGTTCATTCTGAATCTGCTTTACAAAATTAAGTAAGACACTTGGGGTTTCTGATTTCTGTCTCAGAAAGAACACTCATGTAAATCTAGAATAGTAATCTACAATCACAAAAGTGTAGACCTTCCTACCTAGACTATGAACTGGCATAGGACCAAAAAGATCTATATGCAAGAGGTATAAGCACCTCACAGAATCCTTGTTTTCAAGGTTATGAAAGGAGGATTTTGTCTGCTTGCCCTTTTGACAAGCTGAGCATATCCCTTCCTTTATACACTTAACTTGAGGACCATTCCTTACTAACTCTTTGCTAAAGAGTTGGCCAATTGTCTTGAAGTTAAGATGAGCCAATCACTTGTGCCACTTGACACAATGAGAAGCATTATCATCAGCTACAAGACAGATGGAAGAAGCTTTGCTCTTACATACAAAATTAAGACAATATACATTTCTCTTCCTATATCCAGTCAATATGATCTCTTGATCACTTGACCTTTTGATATGACATTCATCCTTAACAAATGAAATGTCATATCCTAAATCACTCAGCTGGCTTGTGCTTATTAGATTGTGTTTCAAACCTTTTACATAAGCCACTTGGGTGATAGTAATTAGGTTAGTAGAAATGTTACCAAACCCTATGATGATTCCTTTTTCAGATCCACCAAAGATCACTTTAGGTCCATCTTTGACAGATGTATACTCCTTCAGCAGCCCCTTTGTTCCAGTCATGTGCCTGGAACAACCACTGTCCAAGTACCATATAGGGGCATGGTGTAACACCTCTACCCGTCAAGAAGAATATAATAGAGGGTCCGGCCGGGGCCCCACACCATATTCCACAAACAGGCGGAGCCGCTACGAAATAATATCATAACCACGTATCCTAACACAGAGCATTCTAGCGGAAGTTTCACGGTTGAATAATTGAACTCAAGATAAAGAACATTGTCCACTAAAACTTAGGAATATATACAAACATCACAAGAGTCTGGCCTTAAGGCCGTACAACAGTTTCTCTTAACAAGAGTGTGGATTACAGACATCGGCACGCAGGCCGGCCACACATGAACAAAAGAAACAAAACAATGCCTTCGAGGGCAGCAACGCAGCTTTGGGCTTCAGCCCGCTAAGTCCCGCTCGGACCAGCACCTCCAGTACCTATAATAACCAATCCACCAAGCGGTGGCAAACAGGGCAACGGTCAGCATTCAGCTGACCAATTATAACGACCCTGCCCCTGGCACGGGGCAGCGGAATTCCATCCCTGCATAGCAATCTTCCAATATGATATATATAGCAATTTAAGCAAGACGTGCATGCCCGCACAGTCACATATCACAAACGCCGGCACGACGGCCCGACGCTCCGTGCACTCAGGGCACATTATCGGTGTTCCGTATTTCCACGGCCACACCACCGTTCAGAGGTCCCAGACATAACGGTTCAATATGAGCATTCTAGTCTGATCGGCTCACAGGCCGTCGACTCTCGCTATGTGATCCTAACAGGGTCTTAAGCACCCAAGGTTAGACAACCATAACGCGGGTACAGATCCACCTTTCCCGTTGCTCAAATCATCAGACTCACGCCTGGACTGACGCGGGTACAGCTTCACCTTGCCCGTTCCACCATTTCCTAGTTGCAGCCCCACGGCTCAACCTCATACAAAGTAGCAACTCACGGCTACAAGAGAGTCCAACTCTCATAATTTCCTGGACTTCCTCCAGTACTTTATCCATCATGCCCACAAGCAAGAATCACGGAGTCTTCTCCGATATGCAAACAAGCATCACCAATCCAGACCATGTCCAGATGGGCTTCACACAACATGCCTAGATCCGTACTCCAATTCCGGACTCTAACAAGGGGGACTTCACATATCTACCCCAAGGGACGCCACAACCCACCGCACACTCGCGGGGAAGGGTTTTCCCTATGCAATGCAGGAATTAAGGACTTCACATGTCCATGCAGGAAATCGTTACCCTAGGAGTTCGCTTCGGAGCCATGGAGAGAAATTTGAGACGGATGAAAGCCTTCGCAGCAGCGTTGCCTTCGCAAATCCGAACCCGGCTCGCGATTTGGACCACCGTAGCTCCACCGGCAGCCGGACTCCACTTCTTCTTCCTCACCTTGCTCTCACCTCTCTCTTAAAAGTTAGAAAGAGAGTAGAACTTTAGAAATGAGCCCTTTTCTCCTCCTTTGCTGGCCTTATCAGCCCAGGAATGAGCCCCAGCCACAGGATCTCCTTTAAGGAAAATGAACGGCCAAGATCTGCCCAAAATATTATACTTTTTGGCCGACACGGCCTGTGACACGCCCGTGTCACAGGCCGTGTACCCTTAAGCGGCACACGCGGCGCTCGCATCGACTAAAAATTACCAGAACACGGGCATCGACACGCCCGTGTCGAACTTGACACGCCCGTGTCGGTCATGTGACACGCCCGTGTCACACCTGTTACACGGTACTCAACGAGCGTTAAATCCAGTCATAGCAGTACACGGGTAGGCACACGCCCTTAGACACGCCCGTGTCAAAACTGACACGGCCGTGTTCAAGGCTTGGTTCCGGGCCGTGTACATTTCTGACTCGATACGGCATTTTATTGAGTGACACGCCCTGGGACACGCCCGTGTCGAAGGCCGTGTCCCAGGCTCTACTATCGTCGACCTCCGATCGTCGACTAACCTGAACACGCCCTGGGACACGCCCGTGTCCCAGGCCGTGTACCCCGACACGCCCTGGGACACGCCCGTGTCCCAGGCCATGTTAAGCAACATGCACCTCAATTCCAATTTTGAGTCTTTTTGGGGTGTTACAACCCTCCCCCCTTAATAAAATTTCGTCCCGAAATTTGCAGACAATAGGGAGAAAATAACAAAACATTTATATGTTTCTATTACATATATAACGAGCAAACAAGTTACGAAAATAACTCGGGAAACTCGGCTTGCATGGTCTGCTCGCGCTCCCATATTAGCTCTTCTTGGCCACAATTTTTCCACCGGACTTTGACCATCCCGATCACTTTGTTCCGCAACTGTTTCTCGGCTCGATCCTCGATCCGTATAGGCTTCACTTTTGTTGCTAGCCCATACTCAACCGGCACTCGATCACTGTCAATTACTTGAGCTGGATCCTTGACTGCTTTGCGTAGCACCGAGATGTGAAACACATCATGCAATCCACTCAATTCCGATGAAAGAGCTAGCCGATAGGCGGCTTCCCCAACTCACTCCACCACTTCAAACGGACCAAGGTATCGCGGACTTAGCTTTTTCAACCGCCGAATCCGAGATACGCCTTTGAAGGGCTTAATCTTTAAATAGACCCAGTCACCCACCGCGAACTCCACGTTCCGGTGCTTAGCATTATAATATTTGGCTTGCCGATCCTGGGCTATTAGGAGCCTCTCTCGAATAGAGCGTATTGTTGAGGTAGTATCCTCGACTTCCTTTTTGCCTAAAAGTTTAGTCTCGCCAGTTTCTGCCCAAGCTAGCGGTGTACGACACTTCCGACCATACAGCGCTTCAAACGGGGACATGCCTATACTCGCTTGATGGCTATTATTATAGGCAAACTCCACCATAACAAGATGTTCTTCCCAATTCTTACCGAAGTCCAGGGCGCACATACGGAGCATATCCTCCATCGTTCTGTTGGTTCGTTCAGTTTGGCCATCCGTTTGCGGGTGAAAGGCCGTACTGAATGCTAACTTCGTGCCCAACATCTGATGAACTAGTCTCCAATCTTTCGAGGTAAAGCGCCCATCTCGGTCACTTACGATGCTCCGGGGAACACCATGCAATCGAACAATCTGCTCCACATAGAGCTTTGCCAACGTTTCCACTGAATCGTCCCGCTTGTTCGGTATAAAGTGAGCCACCTTTGTCAACCGGTCTACAATCACCCAGATTGAGTCATGGCCACGCTGAGATCTCGGCAATCCGTGCACGAAATCCATAGAAATATCCTCAAACTTCCATTGCGGAACCGGCAACGACTTCAGGAAACCACTCGGTCGTTGACATTCTGCCTTTACCAAAGCACAAGTGCGACATTTAGCCACATACGCGGCTATGTCCTTCTTTAAACCAGGCCACCAGAACAGTTTCTTCATGTCCTTGTACATTTTTGTGCTCCCAGGGTGAATTGAGTACTTTGTAAAGTGTGCTTCATATAGCAATCCTTCTCGCAATTTACCCGCACTAGGGACGCACAATCGGCCATCTTTCCGTAATAACCCGTCATCCTAGGAGAATTGATCACCAGACCCCTCCTTTGCATAGCGTTGGAGACTTTCATCCAACTCCGTTGCCCGCCGAACCCTGTCAGCAAGGTCATATTGAACCTCCAACCAGTTCACGCATGCAACAGTCGAAGAATCTCTTTCCACACAAGATATCTCCAAAGCTTCTAACTCCTGGATTAACCGCTCATCATGTATCCGCAACCAATTTGCCCGTACCGGAGTCCAACGACTCAAGGCATCAGCGACCACATTTCCCTTTCCGGGAACATAGTGAATGTCGAAGGTATAATCCCCAAGGAATTCCATCCACCTCCTTTGTCGCATATTCAATTCTTTTTGATCAAGCAGATACTTTAAGCTTTTATGATCTGTATAAATATCTACTTTCACTCCATAAAGATAATGCCGCCATAACTTTAGTGAAAAGATCACCGCCGCCAACTCCAAGTCATGGACGAGGTAATTACGCTCATGCACTTTCAATTGACGTGAGCCATAAGCTATCACCTTGCCAAACTGCAGGAGAACGCAGCCTAAGCCGCTTCCTGACGCATCGCTGTATATTTCAAATCCATCTGTACCACATGACGACATCACAACGGGCGCCGTGGTCAAACGATTCTTCCGCTCATCAAAAGCTCGTGCGCACTCCGGCGTCCAAATGAACTTCTGGTCCTTTCTCATCAACGTAGTCAGAGGCAAAGCAATCCGGGAGAAGTTCTCCACGAACCGTCTATAGTAGCCCGCCAGTCCAAGGAAACTCCTGACTTCGGCCACCGAAGATAACACTGGCCAATCACGAATGGCACTTATCTTTGCTGGATCCACCGCTATGCCCTCTCCACTTACTACATGGCCTAGAAAAGCCACCGACGAGAGCCAGAACTCACGCTTTGAGAACTTGGCATACAGCTTATTCCTTCGCAAGGTATGCAATACTAATCGCAAGTGGTTTGCATGATCTTCCTCTGATTGTGAATATACAAGGATATCATCAATAAACACAATCACAAACAGATCCAGGTATTCGCGGAACGTTCGATGCATGAGATCTATGAAGACCGAAGGCGCATTACATAAGCCGAACGGCATCACTGTGAACTCATAATGACCATAGCGTGTGCCAAACGCTGTCTTGGGAATATCACCTTCCCTAATCCGCAACTGGTAATACCCGGACTTCAAATCCAACTTTGAATAGACGGTTGAGCCTGCTAGCTGATCGAACAAGTCATCGATCCGTGGAATTGGATACTTGTTTTTCTCCGTTGTTGAAGCCAAAAATGACCTCAACGAATGTTCACGAACCAAAGTGCAGCCGATGCCTACTTCTCTCAAATCTCGACCCCTGACTGGCTGCTAAGGCCCTAAAACAGACCCAAAGCCTCAGCTGGGAGGTCCCACCACACACCCGGAAGATCTCTGAGAGCTTCCCCTCCAAAGCCAAATGCTGGGCTGGGAGCTCCTCAGAAGGCACTAGAGTTGGAGAGTAATCAAAGCCTGCCTTCCAAAGAGCCCCTATGGGTCTTTTTATAGTCTTCCTTTGACCTGAAAATACTGAAATACCCCTGAAGGGTCTGTCAATAGCCAAATCCCGCTGTCATCCCAAGGGCATTTGGGTAATTTTACCTCGGGATAATAATAAAATAATCTCCTCTGGACTCCGGGTCCCACCCCGTGGGCCCACTTGGCGAGACCCCCGGCCTAGAAGGCTCTCGCTGGGTCCCCTCTAGGCCCGCCTTGGCGAGAGCTCCTGCCAGGAAGGTTCTCGCGCTAAGTAGTCATGATGCCATTGCGAATGAAGGCTCACCTAAGGCCTTCTCGCCTGCCCTGGGCGGGAGCTTTCCCTAAGGCGGGAGCTTCCGTAGTCAAGCCACCCGCTCTGGTCGGTCGACGATCTCTCCTGCCGGGAGCTCGACTATCTGCGCTCGACTATCTGCCCTGGTTTCCCCAGCTTTCGCCTGCCCTTGGCGGGAGCTCCTTCAGGGCGGAAGCTCCTCTGGCTTTGGACCCAAAGCCTGTCGTGGCGCGAACGATATCGCCCACCGCCAGGCGGGAGCCTTTAAGGACGAGAACTCCACCAGTATGCCTTAGGGTTAACCCAAGGCTAGCCTGAGGCTAGCCCAATCCCTCAGTGAAGTCTCCGGGTCCCACCCAGCGAATATGGGGTTGTACACAATCCCCGCTCTTTTCGAGCTAGCCCTGCGCTCGACAAGACAAGTCCAACCCCCATAATATTCGCTGGACACGTGTCCGCCTACCAAGGGAATCTTTTGGTGGGTCCTACTGCGGCTATAAATATGTACTGATAGGCGTCCATACGCCCTGCCCTTGAAGTACGGTTTTCCAACTGAGCTCTCGCCTCAGAGATTTTTGCGCGAGCTTACCATACATCCCAAACGTGCTATCAAACCACTTCCGCAAGACCTCCAAGACCGGTTAGCCGCTGCCCAAGCGCGGGCCTTGGCTAACTGTGCGGCGGTGGCTCCATGGTTAGCGAGAAAGACTTCAACCGCCGGGCCTTCCGAGCCGAAGAAAAAGGAAAAGAAAAGGGCGAAGGTGGTCCGGCGGGACCTTTCTCGCGAGAACAGGGAGCCTCCTTCCCCCACTCCCAATCCTGCGGGGGATCCTTCCCCGCAGAAGGTAAGCCTTTCAACCGTGCCTACCGAGCCGATTGTGCACTAGATCCGATGGTTAAAGTAAGCTTTCGCAGGAATCCGCTCCTAACGATGACGCCGAGATCCCGCCGATTTCTTCGAACCTGCCCGCTCATTCCCCCAAGGACCAAACGCGGGTCTCGGACGCAATTCCTTCAGCCGAGACCGAAACGACAGGTACGTTTTGCTACTGTTGATATGTCAACCCTGCCTTTTCTTTTCTGAACTGTCTTCTCGCAGTGCCCGCTCCCGCCAACCCGGGCCTAACCGCCAGGGAAGTAGAAGCGAGAACTGTGGAATTGCCTCCCCTGGTGACCAATCCTACCCTGCAGGCGGGAGGGATGGCCTCTGAACCCTCCGCTACTCCCAAGGATGCCGATCATCTCTTGGGAGAAGACAACTCCCCACGAGCTTCTGGCCAGGTCGGGACCATCGCGCGCGAGCCCTTCCGCCCGGGGCTAGGCAAGCCTCTTCACCTCCTTTATGGAACCAACGGAGGGGTCGGGCCTTCTCGTCCAACTACAGGTATGCGAAACTTTCCTGGACTGCTGATTGTCATGCTTTAACCAGAATTCTCGTGCGTTTCCTTTGCAGGTGATCCCGGCTTGCGGTCGGAAGCCAACCGGGAAGAAGAAGATGATGATGAAGATGAGGACGATGAAGAAGAGGAAGATTCTCCCTCCCTTCGTCTGGCGAGATAGAAGGAATATTGAACAGCGCCGGGAGCGCGAAGGGGAGGAGGAAGAAGATCTCGACTATCCTGGCCAGGCTCATCCGGCGAGATCGTGCTCACTCTGTCGCGGCAAAAGCGTTCCGCGAATCTGTGGAGCAAAGGTTGGAGACTCTGGAGCGGGATTTCTTCTTAGGCGAGGCTGATCGTCCGGGAGGGCCTTCCGCCGAGTCTTCGCCAGGGAGATGCATCTCGCAGATCCGAGATCACGCCAAGCGGATCAACCTTGGGTGTACCACCCTATCGTCTTATTTCAATCCGCTGGTGCCTCCAAGAACTAGGCGGCGAGAACGAGGACGATGGTATTGGAAGCCCTATTAGACTTCTCGCTTGAATCTCTTTTATCAATGTATCTGTAATAAACATTACTGTTAATTAAGTTTATCCAACTTTCGTTGGCGAGAACCTCACTGTTACCAATGTCTCTCTTTCCTTTCCTTTTTATTGCTCTGCGGGGCTTTTAAATTAAGAGGCCTACACCAATATAGGATGCTTGCGCCAATCTAGGAGGCTCGCGCCAATCTAGGAGGCTCGTGCCAATCTAGGAGGCTTGCACCAATCTAGGAGGCTTGCGATGATCGAGATAATTGTGTCGAAACCAGGAACGACCGTTGACCGCTTCCATCCCGAGGGGGAAAATCGAGGCGCCGTTAGCCCAGATTCTGACAGCTGTACTCCACCGTCACTTTCTCTCTCTCTGTCGGATGGATCCATGATGATTACGATTCCCTATAAATAGAGAAGTCTGCCAACCGCATTTACTTCTTCGATCCGGAACCTCAGCCTTCCTTCCTTGCTCTCGCGTTCTTATTTCCGCTTCGACCCTTTTTTCAGCTCTCGCTCTCACTCGCGAACCCACCATGCCTGGCGAGAACAAGGGTCGCGCCCACTGCGCGGAAGCTTTCCAAAAACATCTCTTCCCTTCCTGCAAGCTCACCCTAGACGAATATAACCTGATCGTTGACCGCTATATTCCCGCTGGCTTCTCGGCGCGGAACCCGGGTAATCACGATAAGGTGAATACTCCGGAGGCGGGAGAACTCGCCATCCCCCTCGAGCATTTCGAGGTGGGCTTCCGCCTTCCCCTTTGGCCGGAGGTTCGGCTTGCTCTTCGTTACTATGGGGTGGTTCCCGCCCAACTGAACCCGAACTCAGTCGCGATCCTTATAGCATTCATATGCTATATGCGATCCGAGAGGATCGAGTTCAGTTTGCCCATCTTCCGGAAGCTATTCAACTTCCGCGCCAAGGGAGGGGTGGTTTTCTTCTCCGGGCAACTGCTCGAGGTTACCGGTCTCGCCAACAAGCACCATCACTGGGGCGAGAAATTTGTTTATGTCAGCGGGGATTTCGGCAACGTCCCGCTTCAGCCCGTTCAATACGAGGACGCTGCCTACAAACCGCCTACTCTGGGATCGCACGAGAGCGCAATCCTGGAATTCTTTGGAACCAAGGAGTTCGATGTTCCCTACCTCAGGCAAGACGTCGACTCCCTCCCACTCGTTCACTCGGGCGAAGGTACGGTCTCGCCTCAGATTCCCTCTTTTATCAAAGATCTTCTTGCGCTGAAGTGTTTTAACTTTGTAGGAGAGCAGGAGGTCCCTCTGTGCCAGCCCTTCGCTGAAGGCCGGGGTGTCGAGGGTCTGGCCGCGAGAGGCTCCCTTGCGCTCGCGGAAGCTAGCGCCAGCGCCTGCCGAAACGATCCACCCCCTCCTTTGCCGCCACTAGCCAAGAAGCAGAAGGTCACCCTTCCTCCTCTCCGAACGCTGAAGAGGCCCAAACCATCTGCTCTTGAGAAGGGGAAAGCCCCGGCCGTCTCGCCTGTCCAACCCCTTCCCGCAGGCAGCTCCTTCGAAGCGATCCTCCAAAGGGCCAGCGAGATGGATGCCGCCGCCAAGAGCCGCGCCGAGGCTTCCACCAGGAACCCACCGACCGCAAGCGAGGCTGGGGGAGAAGTGCTCTCCGCCGAAACCTCCGTCCGAGCTCCGCCCCGGGAGGTGCCGAAAGGGCACAGGAACTTTGGTTTCGGCGTGAAGTACGTCGACGCGGAGGGGAAGCCTCAGATGGAATGGGACCCCGAGTCAAACTTAATCAAGGTTACGACGCTCCTTCCTAGCTGGGCGGAGGGGGAAGATGTGACTGGCGAGGCCTTCTCGCTTGGATATGGCCTTTACAGCCGAGAGGATGCCAGCGTGTTTGACCACATGTCCACCCGCCTTCTAGCCTTCGATGCCATCCGGGCTTTATTGCGCGGGTTCGAGCTTGCGCATATGTGTGCGCGCCGAAGCATCACCCTCGACAAGAATTTCACCGATATGCGCAAGGCAAGGGAGGACGCGATGGCTCGAGCGCACACCGCGGGAGAAGAACTCGCGAGAGCTCAACAGGAGCTTGCGGATGCTCGACTGGCGCTGTCTCTACGGCCCGCGACCGAGGTAAGCGAGACCCTCCTGAGCCCTTGCTCTCGTTTCTCAAAGTTACGACTGTGCGATGTTTCCAGACTGAACTCTTTTTTCACAGGATTCTGCCCAAGTCAAGAAGCTTCGCGCAGAGCTGGCCAACGCGCGCTGCGAGAGCGTCCTCCTGAGGGAACAGCTTCACGCTGAGATGGCGAAGGTCCCGCCTCCGGAGCTAGATGCGAGGCTGCGGAGTCGTTACCTCTCGGAGTACGACGTTGACAAGCTGCTGCAAGCCAACGCTCAGGCAACCGTCAAGCTGACGCTCGAGACGCTGCGAGACGTTAAGCTGCTTCGGGAGGACGGCGCGACCATCGACGCTCGCCAACTCCTTCCTTGGCTCTACGATCCAGTTCCCAAACCTCCGGGCGCGTCGGACTCGCCTCCCTCAGACATCCCGAGGTCTTCTACCGCCGCTGGCGAGACATCTGAAGCGAGCTCTGGCGATGATTCAAGCGAGAGCACCAGCGGGAGTTACAGTGCGTCCCCCTAAGCTTCTTTTTTCTTTTTGTTTCTCTTGTAATGAGCGAGAGGCTCCAACTTTTGTAATTAATTTTATGTAAAGTAATGTTTCTTCTTTCATTGTCAGTGTGTGCTTGAAAGTATATTATTCTGCCGAATGGCTTCCGCGCGAGCTTCCGCCGAGACCCTTAGTCTCTTTAGGGTAATCTTTCTTAGAGATCAGTTAGGCGGGAACCTCGCGTCACCGATTAAGTCGTCCTGCCCAGGTCCGCCGGGAGCCTCCTTTTGCGAGAGCCCCCTTTGACCGAGACTTTTACTGGCCGAGACCTTTGAGCCGAGACCCTTACTAGCCGAGACCTCCAAACCGAGGCCTTTACTGGCTGAGACCTTTGAGCCGAGACCCTTACTGGCCGAGACCTCCAAACCGAGGCCTTTACTGGCTGAGACCTCTGAGCCGAGACCTGTAGGGCCTTGCCTCCGGTCTAGGCCAGGGCCCTGCTCACATATTTTTCCGACCAATTAAACCCCTACCCCACCGGCGAGCCGTCGGACCTGCTAGCTTATAAGGGAGCCTACGCAGCGGGTCTGCCGGGGTTCGAGCCGAGCTCGTTGTAACGCAGTAATTACCAACCAAGTACCAAGGATCAAAAAGTCAAGGACTCCACCTATCCCCCGCAGGCGAGCCTTCGGACCTGCCAGCTTGATGGGAGCCTGCGCAGCGGGTCAACCTGGGGCCGAGCCGAGCTCGGGGTGTCGTAGAAGTGGCTAAGAACAAAGTATCGCAAGAGCCAACCTTTCCCCCACAGGCGAGCCTTCGGGCCTGCCAGCTTGATGAGAGCCTGCGCAGCGGGTCTGCCTGGGGCCGAGCCGAGCTCGGGGTGTCGTAGAAGTGGCTAAGAACAAAGTATCACAAGAGCCAACCTTTCCCCCACAGGCGAGCCTTCGGGCCTGCCAGCTTGATGAGAGCCTGCGCAGCGGGTCTACCTGGGGCCGAGCCGGGCTCGGGGTGTTGATGAAGATAACCAAACCTCTCCCCCATAGGCGAGCCTTCGGACCTGCCAGCTTGATGGGAGCCTGCACAGCGGGTCTACCTGGGGCCGAGTCGAGCTCGGGGTGTTGATGAAGATAACCAAACCTCTCCCCCACAGGCGAGCCTTCGGACCAGCTAGCTAGATGGGAGCCTGCGCAGCGGGTCTACCTGGGGCCGAGCCGAGCTCGGGGTGTTGATGAAGATAACCAAACCTCTCCCCCACAGGCGAGCCTTCGGACCTGCCAGCTAGATGGGAGCCTGCGCAGCGGGTCTACCTGGGGCCGAGCCGAGCTCGGGGTGTTGATGAAGATAACCAAACCTCTCCCCCACAGGCGAGCCTTCGGACCTGTCAGCTAGATGGGAGCCTGCGCAGCGGGTCTACCCGGGGCCGAGCCGAGCTCGGGGTGTTGATGAAGATAACCAAACCTCTCCCCCACAGGCGAGCCTTCGGACCTGCCAGCTAGATGAGAGCCTGCGCAGCGGGTCTACCTGGGGCCGAGCCGAGCTCGGGGTGTTGATGAAGATAACCAAACCTCTCCCCCACAGGCGAGCCTTCGGACCTGCCAGCTAGATGGGAGCCTGCGCAGCGGGTCTACCCGGGGCCGAGCCGAGCTCGGGGTGTTGATGAAGATAACCAAACCTCTCCCCCATAGGCGAGCCTTCGGACCTGCCAGCTAGATGGGAGCCTGCGCAGCGGGTCTACCCGGGGCCGAGCCGAGCTCGGGGTATTGATGAAGATAACCAAACCTCTCCCCCACAGGCGAGCCTTCGGACCTTCCAGCTAGATGGGAGCCTGCACAGCGGGTCTACCTGGGGCCGAGCCGAGCTCGGGGTGTTGATGAAGATAACCAAACCTCTCCCCCACAGGCGAGCCTTCGGACCTGCCAGCTAGATGGGAGCCTGCGCAGCGGGTCTACCCGGGGCCGAGGCGAGCTCGGGGTGTTGATGAAGATAACCAAACCTCTCCCCCACAGGCGAGCCTTCGGACCTGCCAGCTAGATGAGAGCCTGCGCAGCGGGTCTACCTGGGGCCGAGCCAAGCTCGGGGTGTTGATGAAGATAACCAAACCTCTCCCCCACAGGCGAGCCTTCGGACCTGCCAGCTAGATGGGAGCCTGCACAGCGGGTCTACCCGGGGCCGAGCCGAGCTCGGGGTGTTGATGAAGATAACCAAACCTCTCCCCCACAGGCGAGCCTTCGGACCTGCCAGCTAGATGGGAGCCTGCGCAGCGGGTCTACCCGGGGCCGAGCCGAGCTCGGGGTGTTGATGAAGATAACCAAACCTCTCCCCCACAGGCGAGCCTTCGGACCTGCCAGCTAGATGAGAGCCTGCGCAGCGGGTCTACCTGGGGCCGAGCCGAGCTCGGGGTGTTGATGAAGATAACCAAACCTCTCCCCCACAGGCGAGCCTTCGGACCTGCCAGCTAGATGGGAGCCTGCGCAGCGGGTCTACCTGGGGCCGAGCCGAGCTCGGGGTGTTGATGAAGATAACCAAACCTCTCCCCCACAGGCGAGCCTTCGGACCTGCCAGCTAGATGGGAGCCTGCGCAGCGGGTCTACCTGGGGCCGAGCCGAGCTCGGGGTGTTGATGAAGATAACCAAACCTCTCCCCCACAAGCGAGCCTTCGGACCTGCCAGCTAGATGGGAGCCTGCGCAGCGGGTCTACCTTGGGCCGAGCCGAGCTCGGGGTGTTGATGAAGATAACCAAACCTCTCCCCCACAGGCGAGCCTTCGGACCTGCCAGCTAGATGGGAGCCTGCGCAGCGGGTCTACCCGGGGCCGAGCCGAGCTCGGGGTGTTGATGAAGATAACCAAACCTCTCCCCCACAGGCGAGCCTTCGGACCTACCAGCTAGATGGGAGCCTGCGCAGTGGGTCTACCCGGGGCCGAGCCGAGCTCGGGGTGTTGATGAAGATAACCAAACCTCTCCCCCACAGGCGAGCCTTCGGACCTGCCAGCTAGATGAGAGCCTGCGCAGCGGGTCTACCTGGGGCCGAGCTGAGCTCGGGGTGTTGATGAAGATAACCAAACCTCTCCCCCACAGGCGAGCCTTCAGACCTGCCAGCTAGATGGGAGCCTACGCAGCGGGACTACCCGGGGCCGAGCCGAGCTCGGGGTGTTGATGAAGATAACCAAACCTCTCCCCCATAGGCGAGCCTTCGGACCTGCCAGCTAGATGGGAGCCTGCGCAGCGGGTCTACCCGAGGCCGAGCCGAGCTCGGGGTGTTGATGAAGATTCCTTCAACCAGGCCTATTCCATCATTGAGATGAGGAGTCATAGCCGGCCAAAACAAAAAACATAAAGATCGCATACTCAGAGATAGTCAATATTCTGAAATAAACTTATTGAAAATGCAATAGTTGTTCACAACATTACAATCCTTCTTTCCCCTTACGGGTAGAAGCGCTTCAGATCGTCACCATTCCAGGTGTGACTCAAGGTCCTTCCCTCCGCATCCTGTAGATAGTAGCCTCCGTTAGCCAGAGCCTTCTCTACTATATAAGGCCCTTCCCAGCTAGGGTTGAGCTTACCAACCGCGGCCGACCTTCCTGCAGCGTCGACCTTTTTCAGTACTAGATCCCCCTCGGCGAATTGCTTGACTCTGATGTGCTTATTGAAGTACCGAGCCATTCACCATTTTACTTCTTCTTGTCTGATGGCGGCAACATCCCGCAGCTCTTCCACCATATCTAATGAGAGGCGCAACCCTTCCTCATTCTCCAACCTCCCAGCTTCGCTTCCCTCGGCTGCGGCCGCGACCCTTGGGGACCGAACCTCGAAATCCACCGGGAGGACAGCCTCACACCCATGAGAGAGCTTGAAGGGGGTCTCCCCTGTGGCCGTGTTCGGAGTCGTTCGCAAGGCCCACAAAATGGAAGGGAGCTGTTCCACCCAGTTACCCTTCAGGTTCTCCACCTTCTTTTTGAGCAAGCTGACAATGATCTTGTTTGCCGCCTCCACCTGGCCATTGCTCCGAGGATGATGGACAGAGGCGAACCTGAGGTCAATCCCCAATTGGGTGCAGAAACTGATGAATTCTTCACTGGCAAACTGAGGACCGTTGTCTGTCACTATCGCTTGGGGCAATCCGTGCCTGCAAATGATTTCCCCCCAAACGAAGTTCCTGATGACCTGGGAGGTTACCTTGGCTAAAGGCTTGATCTCCAACCACTTGGAGAAGTAGTCAATCATAACTAGGAGGAACCTCCTCTGCCCGCTAGCTGGAGGGAAGGGTCCAACCAGGTCCATTCCCCAAATGGCGAAGGGTCATGGCGCCGTGATGCTTCGAATCCTTTGGGCGGGCAAGAGCTGGAGGGGAGCATGTACTTGGCACTTCCGACACCTCCTTGCGAACTCAGCTGTATCCTTCCTCAAAGTCCGCCAGAAATATCCTTGCCTTATCACCCTTGCTTCCAATGTCCTTCCCCCTGAATGACTGCCGCATTCTCCAGAATGCACCTCTTCCAGGATCCTTGGGACTTCCTCCTCGGTCACGCATCTCGCGAGGAGTCCTGACAACATCTTCCGATGCAAGCTCCCTTCCAGCATCAGGTAATGAGCCGCCTTGTGCCTGAAGCTCTTTGCATCCTTGACTTCTTCCGATAGTTCTCCTGTGGTCAAGAAGGTCACCAACGGATCTATCCATGAGGACCGCTGACATACCTCCATCAACTCCCCCTCTTCAATGGCTGGCCGAAATAGTTCGGTTAGGGTACCTCCACCCCGAGGCCCGAACTTTGCTAATCGGTCAGCTGTCGTGCTTTCCTCCCTGGGAACATGTTGAATAGAAAAAGAACGGAAACCTCCAATGATAGTTCTTACCTTTGATAGATATCTCGCGAGGGTAGGCTCCCGGGCCTCGAACTCCCCTCGGATCTGCGATGCCACCACCATTGAGTCTGTGAAGGCCTCCACATCCTGAATTTCCAACTCCTTTGCCAGTCGGAGACCGGCTATCACGGCTTCGTACTCCGCCTGATTATTGGTTATAGGGAAGTGGAAGGCCACTGCTTGCTCTATGGTAACCCCTTGTGGACTTACCAGCACCACACCTCCTCCCAGGGAGTGCCTTCCTGAGGCTCCATCGACCATCATCTTCCATGCCTCCGACGGCCTCGACTCTTCTTCCTCGGCCTCGGTGACATAATCCTCCAAAAAGTCCGCCACGGCCTGGGCTTTGATGGAGAGCCTCGGGACGAAAGAAATGTCAAACTCGCTTAGCTCGATGGACCACTTTGCCAACCTTCCTGAATGCTCCACCCCCTCAAAGACCTTGCGAAGAGGATGACCGGTTACCACCCTAATCGAGTGCGCCTGAAAGTAAGGGCGGAGCTTCCTAGCCGAGACGACCAAGGCGTATGCTAGCTTCTCTAGAATAGGGTATCGGAGCTCCGCCTTTTTTAAGATTCGGCTGACATAATAGACGGGTAACTGTTTCTTCCCCTCCTCCCTAACCAAGACGGAGCTCACTGCCTCTCCCCCCACTCCGAGATACAAGGCTAGGTCCTCCCCTTCCTTCGGGCTTTGAAGTAACGGAGCTTGGGAGAGTTGCCTTTTCAGCCCCTGAAATGCCTCTTCACATTCGGCCGTCCATTCGAATACTTGGTTACCACGAAGCACTTTAAAGAAAGAGGAACACCTATCCCCTGACCGAGAGAGGAATCTGCTTAGCCCGGCCAACTTCCCGGTCAAGCGCTGGACCTCTTTGGCACTGCGAGGTGATTCCAGGTCTAGAATAGCCTTAACCTTATCGGGGTTAGGTTCTACCCCCGCGGGAGTCAAGAGGTGTCCGAGGAATTTACCGCGACTAGCCCCGAAGACGCACTTCAAGGGGTTCAACCTCATCTTGGACCTTCGCAGGGTGGCAAACGTTTCCTCCAAGTCCCTCAAGTGGGAATCAACACACTTACTCTTGACCATGAGGTCGTCCACGTAGACCTCCAGGTTCCTTCCCCTTTGATCTCGAAAGATTCGATCCATCATGCGTTGGTACGTTGCCCCTGCGTTCTTCAACCCGAAGGGCATCATCTTATAGCTGAAGCATCCCTCTCTTGTGATGAAGGAAACATCCTTGACATCAGGAGGGTGCATCCGGATCTGATGGTAACCTGAAAATGCATCTAAAAAACTCATAAGAGAAAAACCGACGGCTGAGTCCACCAGTGCGTCGATTCGAGGCAAGGGGTAGCAATCCTTGGGACATGATTTATTTAATAAAGAAAAATCAATACACATGCGCCATTTTCCTCCTCCCTTCTTTACCATTACCACGTTGGAGATCCAGCCTAGATACTGGATCTCTGAGATGAAGCCTGCGTCCAGGAGCTTTTTGACCTCCTCTTGGATGGGGGCTTCTAGCTTGGTGGCGATGGCTCTCATCTTTTGGCGTATGGGGCGGGCTCGGGGATCCAGGTTCAAGCGATGACAGGCCACGTCCGCGTCGATGCCCGGCATGTCTGCCGCACTCCAAGCGAAGATGTCGACGTTGCTTTGGATGCAGGCTCGCATCCGCTCCTGATCCTCGAGGCTCAAGCCTCCGCTGATCCGAACCCTTTGCACCTCCCCCGCTCTTGTAAGCACCTCCATCTCCACCACTTCTTCGGCCGGCTCCAGCCCCGACCGCTCCCAACTTACCCTTGCCTCTTCCTGCTCAAACTCGAGCTCCTGTCCCCCAACCTCATCAACTTTCGTCGCCTCCTCCAGGCTCTCCTCCTGCCTCTGCTCTTCTTCATCTGTCACTCCTCTCGTCTCTTCTAGGCCAATCTCCTCCACTTCCGCCATCTCCTCAACAACCTCCATCGCCTCTCCCAGGCTTATCTCCCCTTCCTCAACTCCTTCCTGCTCAACCATCTCCTTCTCCAACTCCTCTGCCTCCGCCATCCACGACACGGTGTTAACCGCCGTCACATAGCACTGCCTTGCCATCTTCAGATCCCCCCTGATCCTAACCTGCACCCCTCCATTGTTGAACTTGAGGCATTGGTGGTATGAGGAGGGCACGCAGCGAAAGGCGCTGATGAGGGGACGTCCAAAGATGGCATTGTAACTACTCGGGGCGTCTACGATCACGAACCGACAGTTCTGTGAGACGCCCCCAAGCCTCACATGCAGGCCCACTCCCCCTTCCACTTCTTTCCTTTCTCCGGAGAAACCAAAGAGCGGTCCATCAGAAGCCAGGACCCTTTTTCCTTCCACCCTCATCTCGTCGAAGGCCTTCTTGAAGATCACGTTCACCGAGCTCCCGTTATCCACCAGTATCCGGGAGACGGTGTAGTTTTCTACCGCTGTCTGGATCACAAGCGCGTCGCAGAATGGATCCTCGTAGTCTGGCATATCTGCGGATGAGAAAGTGATCTTCTCCTCTGGGGAGGAGCCAGGGAGGTTGAGGCGACCCCTCGGCGGAACATGGTTTGAAGGCTCCCCTTGCGGGTTGCCTCGATCCCCACTCCCCCATGGATTACTCCGATCCCTCCTCGGGTCCCCACGTCTACCCTGTCTTCACACCTGTCCTCAGCCTCTTCTCGCTGTACTTCGACGATCCTTACAGGCGGGTCTTGCCTTCCGGCCCCTCTGGCCCCTCTTATCTCCAGAAACTCTGGGCAGGTGGCCGTTGCGTGACCTTCCTCCTGGTGGAAGTCACAATAGGGCAACGCCACCCTGCCCCCTCTTCCTTCTCCTCCTCCCCTTCTTCCGGCTCCCCGAATTCTTCCTCCTCTTCCTCTTCCCACCTCTATGGCCTCCTGCGGCGGTGGGAAATGACCCCTTGGTCCTTGTCGCCATCCTCCCTGCTCCAGCCTTCTTTGCTCCCGGAAGTTATCTCTTCCCTGAAGTCCTCCCTGGCCCTAGGGGCGACCCTCTTGAGGCCTCCAACCCAGTCGGTTGTTCGTCTCCCTGGCCCCCCATGCTGCTGTCCCTGCCCTCGGGGCTCTTCTCTTCTCCTATCTTCCCTCGGCTCCCTCTGCTCCCTCTGCTCTCTCTGCCTTCCCACTACCGGCTCCTTCACATCATCCTCGGCCAACCTGGCCAGCTTCCTCGCAAACGCAGGGTTTGCCCTCTCAAAGTCTATCTCCTTCGCCGCACTCTCCATGAGCTCCTCAAAAGAGAGAGGGGGCACCCTCTTCAACTCCATGCTGAAAAACCCTAGTCTCAGCCCCAGGGTGAAGGCAAGCATCATCGCATACCCTGGGACCTCCTGGACCAAGAGAACCTCCTCTTGGAAACGGTCCACATAGTGACCCAGCATCTCCTCCGGCTTCTGCCTCACTGTGAACAGGCACTCAGCCTCCTTCTTCCTTTTCTTCGAAGTTGAGAACCTCAACAGAAAACCCCTGCGCAGATCCTCAAAGCTGTAGATGGAACTCGCCGGCAACTGGTGGAACCAGTCCCTGGCCTTCTCTTTCAGAGTGATGGCAAAAAGCCTACACTTGAAGGCATCCGACATTTGTCTGATGGACACCACGTCCTCAAACCACTGTACGTGCTGAACCGGGTCATCCTTCCCAGTATAGTAGGTCATGTCCGGCTCTCGGAACCCCTCCGGCACTGGAGCCGAGATAATGAGCTCACTAAAGGGGGTCTCGCCTCCCGCCTGGCGAGAAGGCCCGTCTCGCGACCTCGGTTGGCTGGACCGATCCGCGAGACCATGCCCGGGGAAGATTTCCCGCACCGTCGCCTCCTGTCATGGGACTTAACTCGAGATTTTCTTACACCGACTGCTTCCACGCTCACCGCACCAGAACTGTTGAAGCCAAAAATGACCTCAACGAATGTTCACGAACAAAAGTGCAGCCGACGCCTACTTCTCTCAAATCTCGACCCCTGACTGGCTGCTAAGGCCCTAAAACAGACCCAAAGCCTCAGCTGGGAGGTCTCACCACACACCCGGAAGATCTCTGAGAGCTTCCCCTCCAAAGCCAAATGCTGGGCTGAGAGCTCCTCAGAAGGCACTAGAGTTGGAGAGTAATCAAAGCCTGCCTTCCAAAGAGCCCCTATGGGTCTTTTTATAGTCTTCCTTTGACCTGAAAATACTGAAATACCCCTGAAGGGTCTGTCAATAGCCAAATCCCGTTGTCATCCCAAGGGCATTTGGGTAATTTTACCTCGGGATAATAATAAAATAATCTCCTCTGGACTCCGGGTCCCACCCTGTGGGCCCACTTGGCGAGACCCCCGGCCTAGAAGGCTCTCGCTGGGTCCCCTCTAGGCCCGCCTTGGCGAGAGCTCCTGCCAGGAAGGTTCTCGCGCTAGGTAGTCATGATGCCATTGCGAATGAAGGCTCACCTAAGGCCTTCTCGCCTGCCCTGGGCGGGAGCTTTCCCTAAGGCGGGAGCTTCCGTAGTCAAGCCACCCGCTCTGGTCGGTCGACGATCTCTCCTGCCGGGAGCTCGACTATCTGCGCTCGACTATCTGCCCTGGTTTCCCCAGCTTTCGCCTGCCCTTGGCGGGAGCTCCTTCAGGGCGGAAGCTCCTCTGGCTTTGGACCCAAAGCCTGTCGTGGCGCGAACGATATCGCCCACCGCCAGGCGGGAGCCTTTAAGGACGAGAACTCCACCAGTATGCCTTAGGGTTAACCCAAGGCTAGCCTGAGGCTAGCCCAATCCCTCAGTGAAGTCTCCGGGTCCCACCTAGCGAATATGGGGTTGTACATCCGTCAGCTTGTTCAGTTCGCGATAATCAATACATAGTCGCAAATCACCGTCTTTCTTTTTCACAAAAAGAACAGGCGCGCTCCAAGGTGACATACTTGGGCGTATATATCCCTGCTCCAACAACTCTTGCAACTGAACTTTCAGTTCGGCCATTTCTTTTGGCGCTACCCGATACGGCGAACGGGCCACAGGTTTCGCACCCGGCACCAGCTCGATAGAGAAGTCGATTTCCCTTTGGGGAGGTAACCCCGGAAGGTCCTTTGGAAACACATCCGCATATTCCGACACAATCGGCAGTTCACTCACACTGGCCTTCGGCGCCACCGCCTCTATGAGTGTGAAGAACAACTCCGCACCCTTCCGAACTGCCTTAACAACTTGGAGAGCGGATAACAACATCCCACTCATCCCTTGCATACCAATGAACTTGGTCTCTTGTTCGGTATTTTGCCCAAGTGTGACCTCTTTTGAAGTGCAATCTATACAGGCACGCTGCTCTGAAAGCCAGTCCATACCAAAGATTATATCAAACTCTTTGATCGGCAATACTAATGTTTCCACCTTGAACTCCCGACTTCCTATCTTGACCTCAAGACCGCAAGATCGATCCGCGCACATCAAACATCCGTTAGGCAACAACACCTTTACACTGTCTGTCGTGGTCCGGATAGGCACCCCGATACGAAAGACAAAGTCCTCAGACAGAAATGAATGTGAAGCACCTGTGTCGAACAGTGCTCGCGCCGGATACTCTCGTATAAGGACAAACCCTATAACATTACAATCAAAACAAGAACATTAAAATCTACGCGCACCTGTGACGACATCCGCCTGCTTAATGGCCTCCTGTTGTCCAAGGTTGAAGACCCTGGGCTGCGCGTGCGAGGCAGAAGACTCCACCACAGCCTTCCCCTTCTCCGCATAAGACGCTCCTGTCTTCTTATCACCCTTTGGAGGACCAAATCGGCATTCACGTGCGAAGTGTCCAACCTTCCCGCACGTAAAACAAGCACGAGATCCATACCCAGATGTATCCGTCACAGTCGCAGAAGGAGTTTGTCCAGAAGACTTAGACTTCTTATTCCATCTCTTTCGGTAGCCAAACTTGTCCGGACGCGGCGGCTTAAACTCCGGCTTCACAACCGCCAAGTTTCCCTTTGCTTGCCCCCGTTTCATGTCCAGCTCCAAAGAACGAGCCGTACAGACTAAGGCTTGGAATCCCTGACTCACAGAACTCGAGAGCAAATACCGCAGCTCATCTCGCAGTCCCGCATAAAACCGACTAGTCTTACGCTCTTCTTCGGCGAAGATCGTGCCCGCATATCTTCCCAACCGGGTGAACTCATGCAGGTAGTCATCCACACTTCGATCTCCCTGCGCTAACCGTTGAAATTCCATTTCCATCGATATCCTTTGCTGCACCGGCAGATGTTGTGCTAAGAACAATCGAGAAAATTCGTCCATTGTAATCTCTGCCAATTGCCTGCCAGCCAAGTGATGCATTTCAATCTCATCCCACCACAATCACGCCTCTCCTTCCAGTAGGAAAGTGGCTAACATAACTTTCTGTTCCTCCTCAACCTTGATAGCTCTCATAATCCTCTTGATTCTTACAAGTCAATCCTCTGCTTGGGCCGGTGTACCCGCCCCATGAAACTGTGGAGGGTTGAAGCTCAAGAATTGCTTCCATTGTTGATCTGCTACCCGCGGATCAACTTCGGCTTCTACCGATTCTTGCCGTACCCCAGCTTGCGTTGGCACCACTGCAGGACGTGCCTGCCCCGCCTGCTGAGCATTCATCACCACAAGTACCGTTTCCGTGATGAGACGGACTGTTTCAGCGGATGGAGGAATTGTGGGCACCTCGGCTGGTGCTGCACTCTCAACAGAACATTGTGGTTCGGATTGACCCGCAACACTTCTGGTCACCTATATGTGTAAAATACACAGGTTAACGACCAATGAAAACGGCAACCATACAAAAAGAATACACAAGTTCAACAAACAAGTGTATTTGCATTTCTAAGTGGACAATCTTGAGTTCAAATTAAGTGTTATAACGACGGCACTGACACGTGCTCGCCACCTCTCAAAAGAATTCGTCCGCGAATTCGGAAGAGATCGACCAACAAGCTGATACCAAATTGTAACACCTCTACCCGTCAAGAAGAATATAATAGAGGGTCCGGCCGGGGCCCCACACCATATTCCACAAACAGGCGGAGCCGCTACGAAATAATATCATAACCACGTATCCTAACACAGAGCATTCTAGCGGAAGTTTCACGGTTGAATAATTGAACTCAAGATAAAGAACATTGTCCACTAAAACTTAGGAATATATACAAACATCACAAGAGTCTGGCCTTAAGGCCGTACAATAGTTTCTCTTAACAAGAGTGTGGATTACAGACATCGGCACGCAGGCCGGCCACACATAAACAAAAGAAACAAAACAATGCCTTCGAGGGCAGCAGCGCAGCTTTGGGCTTCAGCCCGCTAAGTCCCGCTCGGACCAGCACCTCCAGTACCTGTAATAACCAATCCACCAAGCGGTGGCAAACAGGGCAACGGTCAGCATTCAGCTGACCAATTATAACGACCCTGCCCCTGGCACGGGGCAGCGGAATTCCATCCCTGCATAGCAATCTTCCAATATGATATATATAGCAATTTAAGCAAGACGTGCACGCCCGCACAGTCACATATCACAAACGCCGGCACGACGGCCCGACGCTCCGTGCACTCAGGGCACATTATCGGTGTTCCGTATTTCCACGGCCACACCACCGTTCAGAGGTCCCAGACATAACGGTTCAATATGAGCATTCTAGTCTGATCGGCTCACAGGCCGTCGACTCTCGCTATGTGATCCTAACAGGGTCTTAAGCACCCAAGGTTAGACAACCATAACGCAGGTACAGATCCACCTTTCCCGTTGCTTAAATCATCAGACTCACGGCTGGACTGACGCGGGTACAGCTTCACCTTGCCCGTTCCACCATTTCCTAGTTGCAGCCCCACGGCTCAACCTCATACAAAGTAGCAACTCACGGCTACAAGAGAGTCCAACTCTCATAATTTCCTGGACTTCCTCCAGTACTTTATCCATCATGCCCACAAGAAAGAATCACGGAGTCTTCTCCGATATGCAAACAAGCATCACCAATCCAGACCATGTCCAGATGGGCTTCACACAGCATGCCTAGATCCGTACTCCAATTCCGAACTCTAACAAGGGGGACTTCACATATCTACCCCAAGGGACGCCACAACCCACCGCACACTCGCGGGGAAGGGTTTTCCCTATGCAATGCAGGAATTAAGGACTTCACATGTCCAAGCAGGAAATCGTTACCCTAGGAGTTCGCTTCGGAGCCATGGAGAGAAATTTGAGACGGATGAAAGCCTTCACAGCAGCGTTGCCTTCGCAAATCCGAACTCGGCTCGCGATTTGGACCACCGTAGCTCCACCGGCAGCCGGACTCCACTTCTTCTTCCTCACCTTGCTCTCACCTCTCTCTTAAAAGTTAGAAAGAGAGTAGAACTTTAGAAATGAGCCCTTTTCTCCTCCTTTCCCGGCCTTATCAGCCCAGGAATGAGCCCCAGCCATAGGATCTCCTTTAAGGAAAATGAACGGCCAAGATCTGCCCAAAATATTATACTTTTTGGCCGACACGGCCTGTGACACGCCCGTGTACCCTTAAGCGGCACACGCGGCGCTCGCACCGACTAAAAATTACCAGAACACGGGCATCGACACGCCCGTGTCGAACCTGACATGCCCGTGTCGGTCATGTGACACGCCCGTGTCACACCTGTTACACGGTACTCAACGAGCGTTAAATCCAGTCAAAGCAGTACACGGGTAGCCACACGCCCTTAGACACGCCCGTGTCAAAACTGACACGGCCGTGTTCAAGGCTTGGTTCCGGGCCATGTACATTTCTGACTCGATACGGCATTTTATTGAGTGACACGCCCTGGGACACGCCCGTGTCGAAGGCCGTGTCCCAGGCTCGACTATCGTCGACCTCCGATCGTCGACTAACCTACACGCCCTGGGACACGCCCGTGTCCCAGGCCGTGTACCCCGACACGCCCTGGGACATGCCCGTGTCCCAGGCCGTTTTAAGCAACCTGCACTTCAATTCCAATTTTGAGTCTTTTTGGGGTGTTACACATGGCCACTTGGACTTTCCTGCAACACAGATTTACTTACCCTTAGAACCCAAGTAAGTCTTGGGTCCTTGGTTCAGGTTAGCATTAAAAAAGCTACTATTATCTCTTCTAACAGGTAGACTATTGTTCTTTCTAACACTTGTGTTATGCCAGCAGTCTAATGCAAAATGGCCTCTCTTGCCACAGCACCAACATTCAAACTTATTGTATCTAGATCTAGATACACCCTTGACAGAAGAATTTCTGTCCATTGCTGGTGCTACAGCAGCTTCACCCACTGATTTCTTATAACCATTGGGTTTATGAATATGGATAGGCCTGTTGGCATTTACACCCTTGTTTATCAGAACATTAGTCTTAAAATGACCATATATATCTTCATGATCATATTGGTTAGAAGGCACTTGTACCTTTCTAAACTTAATAGGGACTGAAAGGTTCAGTGGCTTGACAGGAGCTTTGCCTCTCTTTTTGAATTGGGCTGCCCTGGGGTTACCTTTGAATCCTAGTCCTGCCTTACCCTTTTGAGTCACAAATTCATCTATCAAGGGTAAGACAGACTTTGGCTTAGAGTAACTAGCCACTAACTCCTTTTCTATTCTTAGTCTGGCCTCCAAACTCTTCACTTGATCATTGGTATAATTGATTGTGCCCATCTGAATAATAGTTATATTCTTCAGTTTGGCAATTTCATTTAACTTCTGATCAATTACTTTTTCAAACTCAGTTACAGCTACCTTTAGATCAGCAATTTCCTGAGCCTGAGATTTAATCAGGTTCTTGCTTTTCTTAAGGGCCTGCAACAAGTCCCCATACTTATCTATCAATTGATAGACATCTCCTTCAGATTCAAATGCATCCATATCACTTGATGCAGATGTAGCTGATTATGCACTTGTACTACAAACAGATTTTGTTGAAGGACATAGTACCTTACTAGGACCAGACTGATTCTGGCACATGTCTTCTTCTAATCCTGCCATCAGTCCCATGCACTGATGATCTTCTTGTTCATAGATGGAGTCTAGCAATTGCATGAACTCCTCTTCTTCAGTAGCAGCATACAGCCCAATATATGCTTCAGCTTCAGATTCTGATTCTGAAGTTGATTGATCTGTTAGGCTCTTTTCCTTCTTTGCAACAAAGGATTTTTCCTTCTTGCCCTTTTGATAAGTCTTCTTCTTATCTGATGACTCCTTTCTCTTATCAGGACAGTCAGCCACTACATGTCCAGGCCTATTGCAACAATAGCAGACAATCTTTGAACTAGTGGCCTTGCTGGGCTTTGTTCTGCTCTTCTCTTTCCTTGATGACTTTTTCTTCTGATAATAGTCATCAACTTGCTGTGATGAGGAGGGCCTAGACTTCCACTGCTTCTTCTTTAAGAATATCTGGAATTGCCTTGTAAATGCAGCAAAATCTGCATCTGACTCACAACTTTCTGAACCCTGATTATCTGAATTTTCAGAACTAACTTCTGCAACTTCCTTAGGAGGAGATGATGATATCCTCCTATTCTTTCTAGTGGCTTCTGCCTTGAAGGCCACTGTCTTCTCTCTATGCTCTCCTTTTGAATTCTTTTCCTCCTCCTTCCTCACCATAAGTTGCATTTCATAGGATAGCAACTTTCCAAACAAGGTTGGAGGAGAAATCTCTGCCAGTTTAGCCACTTCTCTTATGGCACAGATCTTTGTGTCCCAATCCTTTGTCAAGGATCTTAAGAATTTGTCATTCAGTTCATAGGTACTGAAGACTCTTCCATAGGACTTTAACTCATTCACAATTCTATAGAATTTCTTATAGCATTCAGTTATGCTATCAGTTTTTCCTTGTCTAAAACTTTCATATTCCTGGTTGAGCATAGACTTCCTATCCTGTCTTACTTCTTCAGATCCCTCCATGTAGACAATCAAGGTGTCCCACATTTCTTTGGAGGTCTTGCAGTGAATCAGATTCTGAAATGTAGAATTATCTATGACACTCACAATAATATTTTGAGCTCTCTTGTCCATGGTTGCTAAAATGATTTCATCATTGGTCATTTTAGAATAACTCTTTGGAGTTTGAATATTAGCATCAAGAACTGATACCTTCATTGGAATGAAGGGTCTTTCCTGAACTGTGATGTATATCCTTGGGTCAGATGCTTCCATGAACAATCTGACTCTTTCTTTCCAAATTCCAAAGATTTCCTTCCTGCAGATGGGTAACTTCATTGACCCTAACTCCTTGTGGTTTTCTCCAGAACCCATCTTCTTGAATCTTGATTCTGCCTTTCAGATCTACCTCAGACTGTTAAGTCCTTTTTGAAGAACCTCGCTTTGATACCACTTGATAGTTTTACTTTCAAGACAACCTAAACACCTAGAGGGGGGATGAATAGGTTCTAATGCTTGTTAACACTTTTTGGCAGAATTTAATTACAGAATTAAAACACACAGCACAGCAGTCACAGAAATTTTAACCATTACAGATTGCACACTGTTTTATAGTGGTTGCCCAAGGTCTAGGTACATCTACTTTCCCCCTTCACCTATCTAGCAGTATGCTAGATTCGGCCAAACTTCCTCTTTACTCAGATCCACAGATCCTACAGCTCAGAACCTGAAAAGGTTCCTACAACTCAGGCTCAACAGCCCTACCTCAGCCTTATCACAAAGCTTACAAATCAGAGAAGAACCTTCTCCTACACTCAGGCAAACAGCCCTACCACTCAGAGATCAACTCTCCTACACTCAGCCTTTATAACACAGGCTTACAACTCAGATCTGTATTGACAGATCCTACAGAAATTAGAAAAGAAGTTTTTAATGTCTTGTCTTTGTTGAGAGAGAAAAGAACAAGACAAATCTTGATCAGCTGATGAAATCAACTGAATCTGAGATTTCTTTAAAGCTTCTTGAATCTGAACTTAGCTGAGTTGATTTCCAAACAGCTTCTTGAGAAACCAATGATGGCTTCCTTCTTCTTCTTCAAGAGGCTGGATCCCTCTCTATCCAACACCTTTGATGATACTTCTGAATTCTTGAAAGAACTCTACTTAGACAGATCCTGAGATCGTCTTCTTAGATCTTCTGATGAAGATCTTCTTTTGTGTATTACTCCTTCTTGATTTGATTTCTCAAATTGATTGCCAAAATTCAATCTGTTACTTCTATCTGAATCTGTCTATTTATAGATCTTCTTCATGATAACCGGCTGATCCGGTTTCTAACTGACTTCTGACAAGTCTGACAACATCAGTTAACCGGTTGCAACCCAAAGCTGTCAAGTCTTCAAACAGATCCTGTGCCTTAGTCTTGGACAGCAAAGTGTTGAGACAGACTGTTAGAAAGTGTCGAGACCAACTGTCTATATGTGTCGACACAAGTGACTTTGGTGTCGACACAGCCTTTGATGATGTCGACTAGTTTGCCTTTAAGTCGACACTGCTTCTTCAGAACTTCATACTGAGTTCTGAATCTACAACAACTGTGTCGACACACAGGACTTGTGTCGACACACTGCAAAGTCAAGACCAAGTTATTTTCCTTGGTCATTTCAGAATAACTCTTTGGAGTTTGAATATTAGCATCAAGAACTGATACCTTCATTGGAATGAAGGGTCTTTCCTGAACTGTGATGTATATCCTTGGGTCAGATGCTTCCATGAACAATCTGACTCTTTCTTTCCAAATTCCAAAGATTTCCTTCCTGCAGATGGGTAACTTCATTGACCCTAACTCCTTGTGGTTTTCTCCAGAACCCATCTTCTTGAATCTTGATTCTGCCTTTCAGATCTACCTCAGACTGTTAAGTCCTTTTTGAAGAACCTCGCTTTGATACCACTTGATAGTTTTACTTTCAAGACAACCTAAACACCTAGAGGGGGGGTGAATAGGTTCTAATGCTTGTTAACACTTTTTGGCAGAATTTAATTACAGAATTAAAACACACAGCACAGCAGTCACAGAAATTTTAACCATTACAGATTGCACACTGTTTTATAGTGGTTCCCCAAGGTCTGGGTACATCTACTTTCCCGCTTCACCTATCTAGCAGTATGCTAGATTCGGCCAAACTTCCTCTTTACTCAGATCCACAGATCCTACAGCTCAGAACCTGAAAAGGTTCCTACAACTCAGGCTCAACAGCCCTACCTCAGCCTTATCACAAAGCCTACAAATCAGAGAAGAACCTTCTCCTACACTCAGGCAAACAGCCCTACCACTCAGAGATCAACTCTCCTACACTCAGCCTTTATAACATAGGCTTACAACTCAGATCTGTATTGACAGATCCTACAGAAATTAGAAAAGAAGTTTTTAATGTCTTGTCTTTGTTGAGAGAGAAAAGAACAAGACAAATCTTGATCAGCTGATGAAATCAACTGAATCTGAGCTTTCTTCAAAGCTTCTTGAATCTGAACTTAGCTGAGTTGATTTCCAAACAGCTTCTTGAGAAACCAATGATGGCTTCCTTCTTCTTCTTCAAGAGGCTGGATCCCTCTCTATCCAACACCTTTGATGATACTTCTGAATTCTTGAAAGAACTCTACTTAGACAGATCCTGAGATCGTCTTCTTAGATCTTCTGATGAAGATCTTCTTTTGTGTATTACTCCTTCTTGATTTGATTTCTCAAATTGATTGCCAAAATTCAATTTGTTACTTCTCTCTGAATCTGTCTATTTATAGATCTTCTTCATGGTAACCGGCTGATCCGGTTTCTAACTGACTTCTGACAAGTCTGACAACATCAGTTAACCGGTTGCAATCCAAAGCTGTCAAGTCTTCAAACAGATCCTGTGCCTTAGTCTTGGACAGCAAAGTGTTGAGACAGACTGTTAGAAAGTGTCGAGACCAATTGTCTATATGTGTCGACACAAGTGACTTTGGTGTCGACACAGCCTTTGATGATGTCGACTAGTTTGCCTTTAAGTCGACACTGCTTCTTCAGAACTTCATCTTGAGAATGAGTCGACACAGAGAATTTGGGTCGACTCAACACTTCAAATCTCTTCAGAAAATAACTTGGTCTTGACTTTATAGTGTGTCGACACAAGTCCTGTGTGTCGACACAGTTGTTGTAGATTCAGAACTCAGTATGTGTCGACTCTGCCTTTAGGTGTCGACATAGTTGAGGTCGACTATCTTTCTGTGAGTCGACACTGCTTCCCAGTGTCGACACGAATATGGTCGACTATCTTTCTGTGAGTCGACACTGCTTCCCAGTATCGACACAAGTGTGGTCGACTATCTTTCTGTGAGTCGACACTGCTTCCCAGTGTCGACACAAATGTGGTCGATTATCTTTCTGTGAGTCGACACTGCTTCCTTCAAGTGTCGACACAAATATTCTGAAGTGTCGACACAATTTCTTCAGGTGTCGACATATGGACTTAGAATAATTTCCTGTATTCTTTAATACTTCTTCACCTGCACATGTCAACTTAAAACAACATCAAATACACCTTGATGTATATCATTAAGCTAAGTTAGGCTTCTTCAAATCAGGTACACATTTTCCAATGTACCCAACATATTCTATAAGTTCTCAAAAACTCAATTTACTTCTCGAGAAGTATTCCTTTGATTCTCAAGTTCAGAAATTCAATCAGAAGTTGATTCTAAGTAAAGTTCTCGAGAAGTCTTCTATAAGTTCTCGAGAAGTCAATTTAGTTCTCGAGAAGTATTCCCTTGGTTCTCGAGAAGTTCAGAAAAAAATTTCTCTAAGCTCAAGTTCTCGAGAAGTCCTCTATTATTTCTCGAGAAGTAAATTAGTTCTCAAGAACTATACTCTGGTGTTCTCGAGAAGTCCAACCCTTTCTAAAGAGATTAGTTTTCGAGAAGTCTCTACAGTTCTCGAAAACTCAGTTCATAGTTCTCGAGAACTATAATCACTTCTCGAGAACTAAGTCAGATTTTTTCTAGAGAATTTCTTCTAAGTCCAGAACGGCCGGAATTTCAAATAACCAAACAGGGTTGTCCACGTGTCATCATTAATGATATTTCCAACCGTTAAGAGATATCCTATATAAGGTCTTGTCACTAAGACATAACCCTAAGAAGGATTAAGATAAATTATTGAGCGGATCTCGTACTTTCCAAAAAGCTCTGGTTCGGCCGATCTCTTCTCAAGCTCGACGTCTTGAAGCCGCCACCACCGCTCTCGTCAAGATCGATCCTCATCCTTTCGATCTAGAAGATGTACTGATTCAGGAAACGTTCTTTCTTCCTTGATCGAGTAGATTCAAGAATTTCTCAGGTCAGATCTACTAGTCTTCTTCAACAATTCTGAAAGGGCCGCAACTTCAAAAAGAAGACCTAAAGACTTATTTCTTGCAGATTTGAGAATATTTCTGTTTGTATTTTCATATCTATTTGTAAATCTTGTAGGAGATTATTCTCCGAGTATATGAGCTTTGTTCTCCGAGTTGTAGGAAGGTTTCATCCTCCGAGTGTAGATCCATTTGGATCGAGTTTGTAGGAACGTGGTTCCGAGGCGTAGGATTGTTTTCAATCTGAGGTAGTGGAGTAGCCGGATCTAGTGATTTGCTAGAACGGTGAGGTGAAGTGGACGTACCCAAGAACGGGGAACCACTATAAATCTTTTGTGTCCTTCTATGGTTGCTCTATTGCTTGTGCTAGGTCGCTAAAATTTTTATTCCGCAAATAAACGCATGATTCACCTATTCACCCCCCTCTAGGTGATTTAGGTTGACAACTTTCCACTTTCACCGTCGTAGCTGTGGTACTGTCGATGCGAAGATCATTGAGCATGGGAGTAGCCCGTGCAAAGATGCTCGTATATATGTGTATATATATATATATATATATATAGAGAGAGAGAGAGAGAGAGAGAGAGATTTTATATAGAGAACCAGTTCTCTGAAATCTTAGACAGAGGACCACAAAATTGAGCATCAAATGTATCTTATTTCAAAAAGTAATCAACATAAAAATTGTACATCTCGATGAGATCTACAACTTTCATGTTGATCACTTTTTGATTTAAAGCCGTTTAGACCCCCGTTTTGAGCCCCGAAAAAAGTCACGCCGAACTCGGATGTCCGTACATATGTTCGGCGTGACTTTTTTTTGGGGCCCAACTCGGGGACCTAAATGGTTTCAAATCAAAAATTTTGAGATCTATAACTTTCATGTTGATCACTTTTGATTTGAAATACATTTGAGGGTCAATTTTGCGATTCTCTATGTAAGGTACAGAGAACCGGTTCTCTATGTATAACTACTCTCTCTATATATATATATATATGGGGGCATATCTAGTGCGGGCAAGAGCTACGAATGGGCGTGCAGGCAAGTAACTGTGGCCGTCTGATTAAGCACATCACAGAGGATCAAGCGGGCGGTGCAGAATTACACCTTTTACATAGCGGCGGCCGACGACTGTGGGCTCGCCGGCCACCGGCCACCGTGGATTCGCCAGAGTGCTCGCCGGCGAATCCACGGTGGCCAGCGAGCCCGCAGCCGCCGGCCGCCGGAGGTGGCTTTCTAGTCGAGGACGGAGGTGGCTTTTTGCAGGGTAAGACCTGCACACTTTACCCAGCACGAGTCGGCGGCCGCGGGCTCACCGGCCGGCGAAAGCCCTGGATTCACCGGCCACAGCGGCGAATCCAGGGTGGCCGGTGGCCGGCGAGCTCGCGGCCTCCGGTCGCCGCTGGGTAAAAAAATTTGCTCGCGCGAGCAAATTTTTTTACCCGGCGGCGGCGGGTGGCCGACGAGCCTGCAGCCACCGGTCGCCGCTGGGTAAAGGGAGGTCCTGCAGGCATAGTCATCGACGTGCGCAGTATGATTAATCATACTGTGCATGCGATTAATTAGATCAATGCTATCAGACGGCTGTTCCCTGCCCGCACGCCCGCACGCCTGATTGCCCGCATAATATACATATCCTATATGTATATATGTATACATGTGTGTGTGTGTGTGTGTGTGTATATATATATATATATATATATATATATATATATATATATATATATATATATATATGTGTGTGTGTGTGTGTGTGTGTGTGTGTGTGTGTATGTATGTATAGGGGTTTGATCGGGTGCGGGCTTACGAGCATACGAGTAAGGGTCAAGATGACTTCAAATCGAAAAGTGATCAATATGAAAGTTGTACATCTCGTCGATACGAACAACTTTCATATTGATCACTTTTGAATTTGGAGCTGTTTCGACCTTCGATTTGGGGATCGAAATATGGGGCGGCGAGCGTGCTACTGTAGCACGCTCGCCGCCCCAGATCGATCCCCAAATCGAATGTCGAAGTAGCACGCTTGCCGCCCCACATTTCGATCCCCAAATCGAAGGTCTAAACAGCTCCAAATCAAAAAGTGATCAATATGAAAGTTGTTCGTATCAACGAGATCTACAACTTTCATGTTGATCACTTTTTGATTTGAAGCCATCTTGACTGCCTTTTTTCGTTGTCTGTACGGCCACATTTTAAGTTGCTCGCATTTGAGATATCCCTATATGTATACATATACATATACATATATATGTATATATATTACATATACATGTATATGTATATGTATACATGTATATGTATATGTATACATGTATATGTATATGTATACATGTATATGTATATGTATACATGTATATGTATATCTATATATATATATATATATATATATATATATATATATATATATATATATATATAACTAGGGCTGAGCATATTATTCGAAACTCGAAATTCGCTCGAAAATCGATCGAAAATTGAGTCGAATCGGAATCGGTTAAAATTAATTCGACTCAATTTGAGTCGATTCAATTTGACTCGAATCTGATTTCGAGTCAATTTCTAGACAGCCCTGAATCGCTCGAAATATGATTCGAATCAACTCGAATTAATTAAAAAAATTATGTATTTATTAATATATTCTTATTTTAAGATTAAAAATAGCAAAATTTAAAGCTAAATAAAAAGAATGAAGGCTTTAAATGTTTCATTTGCTAAATTTATAGATTGCCCAATTTAATTTTGAGCAAACTATGAATAAAACGAAAAAATGCTCAATTTCGAGCCGATTTGATTCGACTTCGAGTCAACCCGATTTGATTTCGAGCCGGCTCGATTCGATTTCGAGCTGACTCGGAATCGAGTCATTTCGAGTCGAGCCGACTCGACTCGAAATCAATTTCGATTTCGAGTCGATTTCGAGCCGAGTTCGAGTCGAAAATTTCGATTTCGAGCCGAGCTAAAATCGCTCAAACTCGACTCGATATCAGCCCTATATATAACTACTTATAAAGAAATATGAATGGCTTTTAAAAGCCTTGATTTTAAAAACCATAGAATTAATCTCAGCCTTCGGATCATGGATGCGAAATTCAGCTGCGGTCCGATCTTGAATCATTAAAAAAAGAAAACAAATAGGGGTCCTAAAGCTAGAGAGAGGGAAGGGAGAGAGAGAGTGGCTAAGAGGGCGGAAATTATATAGAGAGAGGGGGGGCGGCAGAAATGATAGAGAGAAGGGGGGGCAGCATTGATAGAGAGAGAGGGCGGAGGATTTGATATAATATTATATAATATCTATTATAGGGGAGAGAGATAGCGGCTGAGAGGGCGGAATTGATAGAGAGAGAGGGGGGAGACAGAAATGGTAGAGAGAGAGCGGAGGGGGGCAGCATTGATAGAGAGAGAAGGGTATTGCATTTTTAATTAATTTTTAAATAGGAGGCGGAATTGATATAGAGAGAGTGGGGGCGGCGAAAATGATAGAGAGAGCGGAGGGGGGCAACATTGATAGAGAGGGAGGGGTATTGCATTTTTAATTAATTTTTCATTAATTGAGTGTGCCCGCCGCCTCAGGCAGGTGTTGAGTGGGCACTCAACGCCCCAGACAGGCGTTGAGTGGGCACTCAACGCCCCAGGCAGGCGTTGAGTGGGCACTCAACGCCTCAGGCAGGCGTTGAGTGCACTCAACGCCGCCGCCCCAGGCAGGCGTCAACGCCCAGGCAGGCGTTGAGTGCCCACTCAACGCCCCAGGCGTTGAGTACACTCAACGCCCCAGGCGTTGAGTACACTCAACGCCCCAGACGTTGAGTACACTCAACGCCGCCGCAGCAGCCAGGGAGCTTGCGACACCTGACGTCGCTGTATTAGGCTACTGTCGCGGGACGATCCGCCGGGGGCGGGCGAAGCCCGCCGTCACGGGCCAGGTACTGTGGCGCGTAGCCATAGGGGCGGAGCCCCGTGTTAAGCACTCGTACACACACACACACATATATATATATATATATATATGCCTATATATATATATACACACACACATATATACATATATACACACATATATACATATATACACACATATATACATATATATATACACATATATACATATATATACACATGGGCGGATCTAATAAAGGGCGAGTGCGGGCAGCCGTCCACACTGAGAGAAAAAAATCGCGGAATAGGGTTCTTCTTTGCGAGCGGGAACAACGCCAAATTTCTGAGCTTTATTTTTTTTAAAAGAATAATTGATAGCAGTTTATATATAAATCGTTGTCTATTCTTCAGGGTAGAATAGACAACGGTTTATATATAAACCGCTCTCCATTATACTCGAATAAAACCGTTGTGTATTATAGCCTGAAGAATTGACAGCGGTTTATATATAAACCGCTGTTTATACTCGAATAAACAACGGTTTATATATAAACCGCTGTCTATTCTATGGTTCAGAGTATATATGAACCGTTATCTTCTTTCTTTAGGGACGACCATCTCCTTCTCCAACAGGCGCCTCGACTGGTGACTCGACCGACATCTCCCTTCTGACTTTCTTCTCTGACAGTCCGACAGCCGTGAGCCGACAGGCTTCTTGCAGGTATCACATTATCACTCTTTAATTCCTTATTTCGGCCATCAAAATTTGATCTTAAATCTTTATATTATTTGGTGTTCATGTATCACTCTATTATTTCGTTTTTTTCTTTTCAATTTTGAACAATTTGGTGTTCACGGATCTTAAATCTTTATACTATTTTCTCAAAAACATATGCAAATTTGATCTTGGCCCTTATCCATTTTACTATTATAGTTTTTCTTATTGTGGGCTGATCTTTGAAGAGTGACAATTGGGGTAGGACTGATCTTTATACTTTATTTTAGGTTATCATGGAAAAAAATTTTAAGAGAAAAACAAGCTTAGAATCAGTTGTTTCTTCCAGTAGAGCTGTCTGTCCACAATTAGAACTTAGTATAGACGAGCTTCCTGCAGACCTGGAATTACAAAAGAATATTTATGATTATGATCCAAATGATAGAGAGAAAGTTTGAAGGTGGTATATACAGAAAAAAGCTTTCCAACCAAAAAATCATAATTTTCCAATTAGACATACTGAAAACGATCCACAAAGATTTATTCATTCTTGGGCGGACGAAGTCCGCCGGGGGCCTGGTAGGCTGGTACTGTCGCGCAGGGCACGGGGGGCCCCCGTGCACTGTCACTCGTATATATATGAATTTTTGACAGACATTTACTTTAGATAGGATAAAGAACTTTATATATATTATAGATAAATATACGCATACGAGCAAGTATCAAGGAGGTTTCAAATCGAAAAGTGATTAACATAAAAGTTATAGATCTTGGCGAGACGAACAACTTTTATATTGATCACTTTTTGATTTGAAGCAGTTTTGACCTTCAATTTGGGCCTTAAAATCTAGGGCGTCGAGAGTACTGCAATAAAACAACGAAAAACCCATTTTCAGGTCCCAATATGAGGGTCAAAACAACTCCAAATCAAAAAGTTATCAACATAAAAGTTGTTCATCTCGCCGATATATATATACTAGCATCTTCGAACGGGCTCCGCCCGTTCTCGATGCGTCGCTGCGGGCTTCGCCCGCTTGGCATTCCGGCGGGCTCCACCCGCTCCCCGACGGGCTTCGCTCGCCCGACATACAATTTTAAAGTTATTTATTAATTTTAAATTTTACTTTTCTGATTTTTTAAATAATTATTTAATAATTATTTAATTAATTATTAATAATATATAAATATTTGTTAATAATATATAAAAAATGAAAAAAACGGAAAAAAAAAACTGCGCGCTGGGTACGCCGCTTCCGCCTGCCGGCGCCGGCGGAGCCGCCGGCGGCCTGCCCGGCTCCCACCGGCGGGTTCGCCGGCCTCCGGCGAACCCGCCGGGGGTTGCCCGGCGGCGAGCGGGCAGGGCCACCGCCGGCGGTGGCCCTGCCCCTGGAGCTCACGGGCAGGGCCACCGCCGGCGGTGGCCCTGCCCGCTCGCCGCCGGGCAACCCCCGGCGGGTTCGCCGGAGGCCGGCGAACCCGCCGGTGGGCGCCGGGCAGGCCGCCGACAGCGGCGGGGGTGAGTCCGTGAGGGGCGGGAGGCGGGATTCCTGGCATCGGGAATTTTAGGAAAGTGAACAGTAACTTTTTAGGAGGTTTGGTTAATGGCAGCCCCTCCCTCTTGAATCCAACGACTAGAAATTGAAGTAGCTTGATCTGACAGCTCTGATTGACCTGATGGTGTGCTTTCAAATATGAGTATTGTTTTATATAATAAAGATATATATATATATATATACACACACACACACACACGGTTAAATGTATATACACTTAAAGTATATATAACAAAAACGCGTCTTTTTGAACTGCGTGTTATATATGCATTTTTATGAAAAGTGTTTACATGAAAGTTGTAGATCTCGAGGATATCTACAACTTTCATGTTGAACACCTTTTGATTTGAAGCCGTTTAGGCCCCCTATTTGACCCCCAAAAAATATCACGCGGAACATTCATTTGTTGGGGTTGATATTAACATTACAGTTTTGACTATTATGACTATTTGCAAACATTATTTTTTGAAAAATTAGCTATCCGCGAGCATTAAAGTTTTCCACACTCAAAAATTGGAAAAAGGAAGGAGCAGAGCACCACCTCCTTGAGAAGGAATGAACACTTGAAAATAAAAGAATAGAGGAACATTGCCTCCAAGAGCAAGAGAAATCACCGGATGTGGAAAAGATAGCCGCCAAATAATGGAGGAGAATGTGTCGGAATAAAGAACACCACTCGGAAAATAGAGGAGCACTTGCCGCCTTCAGACCGGACAAAAAGAGAGGAGGAAGGGTCGTCGGCGGAATCACGGTTTGAAGGAGAGGCAGAAACACGAGAGTGGCGAGTGCGAATAAAAATTAATTTTTTTATAATGCTTGCTAATATGAATTATAAACAAAAAAAAACTTAAATTTTAAGTACAAATGACAAAAAAAAATAAGATATTAATATCGGCGCCCATATATTTTTATTGTTACTTGTTCTCAGTACGCATAATGAGGCAGCGATTTTTATTGAACCGTCCTGCGTTATCACTTGTGCGAAAATTTATGAGTCTTACCGAGAAAAACACACAATGGAATGCCTTATGATAACTGCTTGATGTATAATTAATAAAATTAACTTAAATATCTTTTTAAATTCTAATAACTTAAGGTACTAAATAAAAAGTCATTGTTTTCTTGATATTTGTTTGATAAATAGATGACGATGTCAATGCAAATTTTTAATTAGATATTAATAATTTAATGCACTAAATAAAAAAAATCAAATTCGCAAGTACTCTAGATAGAAATGAGATTCCTTTTATAGAATTTTGGGTTGCGGATATCCCACTCCTCACGATCCCCAATATCATAGTGGGGACATGTGTTTGACCGTCGCGCGCGATCGGCACACACAATCGTGCGTGATCCGCACGCGCCGGGATCCCACTTCCCCTCGCCGGACGAGGCCGACCGAGGAGGCCAACCCTTCTCTCGCTTCGCTGGCCGGCCAACTCATGCCGGCACGGTTTCAGGACGGCCAAGAAGCCGCATTTCTCGGTCGCACACTCACGTCTGAGAGGCGTGGCAGTCCCGCCGGCCAACTTGCCTGGCGGCAGCCCACCCTCCTGCGGCCTATGCAGGAGGTGCATCTCGTGGTCGGCCGCGCCCAGCTCTCTGACAAGACACACTCGGTCGGTCAAGCCTTGCGGTCTTCCAGTGACGGCCTCGTGGCCGACGCTCAGTGTTGGCACCGCACCCGTCGGTCTGCGTCGGGGCCACACCCGACATGCTGCTCAAGTGCAGCCAACCGACCTTCTTTGCCTTCAGCCGGCCAGTCGCACGCCAGGCCGGTGCCGCGCCGGTGGCCCTCCGCCGTCACTGGGGGAAGGTGGTCGACCACCCCTCTCGCCCTCCATGGGCGGCATCCCGGTTGCCTCCCTCAAGCATTATCTCTCTTTAACGTCCGATCAGCCCCGCCACGATCGCGACCATCCATTGCGCGGGTAACCACCAGAGTAACCGTCGTCCGATCTTAGGGATGGACTGGCTTGCAAAACAATGAGCTAGTATTTACTACCAAATAAAGGTGGTGACCCTACGAAGCAAGTGAAAAGAGGAGGACAAGTTTGAGAGACTTAGAGAAGTGACCTGCTTCCTAATTTCAGCAATGCAGTTGGTGCGTGCAGTGAACCAAAAAGACGTAACGTTCATAGCTCTGTTGGAAGTTCACTCCAAAAAGTTAGCAGTCAGTGATATGCCTGTTGTGTCGGAGTTTAAGGATGTGTTCCCCGAGGAGCTTTCGGGAGCACCTCTTCAACGTGAGATCGATTTCACGATCGAATTGCTACCCGAAGCATGGACGGCGTCGCGTCCTCCATTTTGGATGTCATCAAAAGAGTTGGTCGAGCTCAAAGTTCAGCTACAAGACTTGTTGGAGCAAGGGTACTTTAGGCTCAGCTCTTCGTCGTGGAGTGTACTAGTGCTATTTGTGAAAAAGAAGAATGGTAACATGCGGTTGTGTATACACTACCGTGAGTTAAATAAGCTGGTCGTCAAAAATAAGTACCTGATTCTGTAGATAGATGTCTTGTTCGATCAGTTGGTAGGGTCGGTGGTGTACTCCAAGTTGGACCTGAAGTCGCGGTATTACCAGTTGTGTATCCGGGAAGAGGACATTCCTAAGACAATATTTGGTACAAGGTGTTAGATTTAATGGAGCTTTGGCGGACTGATGGTTTGGTCGGGAGGCCTGATGTTAAGCGGTCTGTCGGTTAGTCTTGGCGGTCTGGTTTACGGACTTAGATTTTATGGAGCTTTGGCAGACTGACGGTTTGGTCGGGCGACCTGACTGTTAGGTAGTCTACCGGTTAGTCTTGGCGGTCTAGTTCCTACAGTGTTGCGGACTATCTCTAGCGGTCTGATCAGGAGGCTAGCAAGCTGTGGTGGTCTGGTTCATATCTCGTTAAAGCGAACTTGGAGAACAGGGTTGTAGTCATGTCGGATAGAGGCAACTGAAGCTGAGGTCTAGAGAGTAGCTGAAGCTGCGGATTTCGGCAATTGTTATGGCTTGGTGCAGAAGCGGGCTGGCTAGTCAGAGGTCGTGGACTGCTACTTGAGTCTGGAGGGTACCTGCGTGGAGCGAACTTATGTTCTCGATCAGAGGCCGCCTACTGCTACTTGAGTCTGGTGGATACCTGTGTGGCGAACTATTGTTCTCAATCAGAGGTCACAGACTGCTACTTGAGTCTGGCGGATATCTGTGTGGAGCGAACTGCTTTTGTGTCCAACAAATTCTAGTCGGAGCGGTCAGGGCTTAACTGCTTGGTTGTTTGGCGGCCTAAAAATTTTATCTGACCTGTCCGCTTAGATACTATGATATCTCAAAGGTACCTCGAGTTACTTTTTGCAGTATGGTGAAGAGTCTATGACTCTTGTTGGGTACTCTTATTCGGATATGGCTAGAGATGTTGACTCCAGGAGGTCGCTGTCACTTATGCAGGGGGAGCAGCATCGTGACAGTCAAGGCTGTAGAAGTGCGTGGCACTGTGGACGATGGTGGCAGAATACATTGCTCTGACATATGTGTCAAAGGAGATCTTGTGGATGAAGAATTTTATGCTTGAAATCAGACTTCAACAAGAGGTGTTCTGACACTTTTCTGGCCAAGAATCCCGCTTACTACTCCAAGAAAAACACAATGATGTACGGTATCACTGGATTCAAGATGATGTCGAGGAGAAGCTGCTGAAGGTGGAGAAGCTCCACACAGATAAAAATCCTTCATACATGATGATGAAGGTCGTGCCGAGAGAGAAACACGAGTTCTGCCGGTCACAGATCGGTATGGTTACTATCTGAAGATGTCAGGTATGGGAACTCCTCTTTTTGGTCTGGAGGGGATTTGTTGGGGTCCAGCCTTTAAAGAGTCGGTGGACTCAGGAAAAATAAAAACAAACCAGGTCTGGAGTTGTGCTGGAAGCAGGACTGGAGCTTACTGTCTCTTGGCGTCGAGTGAAGTAGCAACAGATTTGGCATCGAGTGAAGTTGTAGCAGCTTGGCATCGAGTGTTTCTTTGCGTCGTGTGTTTTGTCGTCTAATGAGCTTACTTTCTCTTGGCGTCGAGTGAAGTGACAGCAGATTCTATGCCGAGTGAAGTAGCAGCAGATTCGGCGTCGAGTGAAGCTGTAGCTGCTTGGCATTGAGTGTTTCTTGGCATCAAGTGTTTTGGTGTCGAGTGTGTTGTTTGGCGTCTAGTGATGTTGTTTGGTGTCGAGTGATGGTTGACGGAATTTGTTCTGTAAAACCTCGGGGTTTTCTACCTTCTGATGATTTATGGATAGATCTAAGGGTTGAGATAGCCTCACCATTTACCCTAAATAAGTCACGATCTATTCCAGACAATTAATTGCAGTTATTCGGTTATCGGTGAGAAGATCAGGGTTCTTAGGTTCTCGTGAAGATTGGTCTTCCACCATTGTTGCTGTCAGGGAAGTTCTTCAGGAAGAAAAATAGAAGTTTTCTCAGTCAGTGCCTTGTCTTCGTGGTATTGCTCTCTTTCTCATCTTTATTTTCTCTAGGGGTTTGAAGAGAAATCTGGAGTTTTATGACCTTTTTCTCGAAGAGGATCTACGATAATCTGAGAGTATGATTCAATCTTTGAATTCGGGGGAAGAAAGTTTAGGAAACCTAGTGTCTTGATGTTGTAATCATTATTGATCTAATAGTGGATTTGAAGTGCCCCACCCCGTGGTTGTTTCGAGCACATGTACACCTTCCTTTAAGGAGAAGGAGAAGGTTAGGACCTCTGTCTCGCCCCCTATCGTTGTCACTACTAGGGATACTATAAAATCACGGGTTAAGCATAGACAGACAGTTAAGATTTGCAAGGAGAACGCTACCTGTTACTCTTGTGGAGTGATTGGCCACTATGTCGTGGAGTTCCCCACAAAGCCTTGGGTTTTGGCTCTTTTAGCTTCAACGTGTGAGCCTCCTGAGATTGTGTATGATACCCCTGAGGATTCTGATGTAGATGTGATATCTCTTTATTCTGAGGATGACCAGCTAGATGAGAGTATTCCATCATGTACGATAGTGCCCGACGATTCTGATGATTCTGACATTGATGGGATACCTAGTGATTTGGAGGATGATGTATGGGATGATGGTATTCCGATCTGTGAGAGTATCCCATTGCCTATTACATGCTCTGCTAGTGTTGTGTCTGATCACACTATTATTGAGTGCCCTCTCCAGGCTACGATCCCCGTCATGATATAGCCTACGATTGCACCAGCTGAGATTGTATCGAGTCATCTGAGGGGCTTGAGAGTGAGGATGTCCCTATTATTGTTGTGGATGAGTTACCTTTTGAGAGAAGGGTACTTTTGGATGATTCTCTTGTTGTATACCCGGATGAGAGTTCCTTGATGTTGTCATCGTTGGGTGAAATTTATACTGATTTGGATTTTATCCCGGGATTGATTTTACCAACCCTTCCTCCTGTTTATTTGCCTACATTAGATGACTTTAGGACGTGGATCTTATAGTCCGAGTCTGAGTTTTTGTGCCACACCCACTCTATTAGTTCCTAGATTGGCGTTGTCTCAGCGTTTAGATATTGATGAGTTGAGCACGCTAGTATTTGGTCTCTTCGTCGCGCTTCCTCATTTTGACCACATCTTGTATTTGATGGATCACTTCATGAGTTATATGTTAGTGGCTAGTGTTTCGTTGTCCACTGTTTCCGATTTCACGGTGACTGTGCCTTTTGATTTGGTGTTCTCACAACATTGCTACCCATCAAATCAAATTGCACATATTTTTCATCGACCTTGGTATGATCTGCACGTACACATGTCATTGTCTTAGGTGAGAGTATCGAAAGATATAAAGCTCGTCTGGTTGCTTAGGATTTCTCCCAATAATACGGCAAAGACTATGAAGAGACATTTAGTCTCATGGTGAAAATGACTTCAGTTCGGATGGTGATGGTCTTGGCGTCTTGCCAGGGTTGGAAGATGTGGCAGCTAGACGTAAAGAATGTTTTTTATGAGAAAATTGACAAAGACATTTTCATGGATCAGCCACTGGGATATATATCTGAAGAACATCTGGACTACGTCTGCAAGCTCCAGAAATCCCTCTATGGATTGAATCAGGCTCCTCGAGCTTGGTATGGGAAGATTGCAGAACACCTCTAGTTCTGCGGTTACCTTGCTTCTAATTCTGACTCGATCTTGTTCATCAAGAAGAAGGGGGAGCTTCTGGTCTTGGTGTTGTTGTACGTATATGACATGATCATCACGGGTAACTCCAAGGAGGAGGTAACTAGGCTCAGGGCAGAGCTAGCTATAAGATTCGAGATGAAGAACTTGGGTGAGCTCCGCCACTTCCTTGGACTCGAGGTGGAGAGGAAAGAGAGCGGCATACTCGTTTCCTAAAAGGTCTATGCAGAGCGAATTGTTCAGCGATTCGGCATGCGGGAGGGGAAGAGTAGCTCTACTCCATTTGACTCTAGCATCAAAGTTCGGCGAGATGAGGCGAGGATTCTTCCAAATCCTCTTGTGTTTCGGGCTCTGATTGGGAGCCTTATTTACATGACGATTACCAGGCTAGACATTGCTTATGCGGTTGGCCGAGTAAGTAGGTATATGGCGGAACCCAGGAAGCCTCATCTGATGGCGGCAAGGAACATTCTGAAATATGTGAAGTTCACTTCTGATAAGGGTCTCCTTTATAAGATAGACACAGGTTTTACTCTTCAAGGATACTCGGATGCTGATTATGGGAGAGATTCTGACGACCGGAAGTCAACATCCGGTTATGACTTCACGTGTGGATCAGCCAGTATTTCTTGGTGTAGCAAAAAGCAAGACTCGGTGTCTGTCTCTACTATGAAAACGGAGTACAAGGCTTCGGCCTTGACAGCTCGGGAAGCCATCTAGCAGAGGAGTTTAGTAGAGACAATCTGTGCGGTCCAACTCTGCTTCGCGGTGACAATGAGAGTGCCCTAAAAGTGGTTAATAATCCAGTTTGTCACGCACGGACTAAGCATATAGAGATTGAACACCACTTCCTTCGAGAGAAGGTGTTGGAGGGGTCTCTTATGGTTGAGCATGTGTGGAGCAAGGACAACATTTCAGATATCTTCACAAAGCTGCTGTCGAAGGGGCCATTTGTTCGACTACGAGGACTGCTGGGTTTGGTTACCACTTCTCACTTTAAGGAAGAGTGTTGAAATTATTGAAGTGAAAGTGGGAGGTTGATAGGGCAGACTGCGCGGCCTGGGCGGACAGTCTAGCGGACTGGTGTGCGGCTTGTGCGGTTTGTTGTTTGCGGCCGTGCGGATAGGTTGTTTATCCGTGACTTGGGTGGTCTGGTTTGGAGTCCGCTCTATGCGGACTGTTCTTGGAGCTCGCGAGATCGGCATTGGCCTGTTCCCTTGATCTCAAGTGATATGGTTAGGAGGTAACCGCGATGTTCGCGATTAGGTAAACTGGTTTTGATCTGGCGGCCTGAGCGGACTGGATGGACTAATAGTTTATGTCTGCGGAGCTCGCGCCAGAGGCACGTTGCTGGACGGTCACATCTGTGACAAGTCCAGTTTGATCACAGAGTCCGCAATGTCCGCTGGTTGATCGGGCAGCTTGTGCCTTTGGTCGTGGACGTTGCTTATTTGGGACAGGTGCGGTGTCCGCTGGCATGCGGACTGTATTCCTATCTATCCACCTTGTTGTCTAGCGGATAGGCTAGTGTCCGGCCTTGTCCATGCGGACTGGGCGGACTGCTTGGTGCTAACCGCGAGCTGGGGTGGTGTCACTATCCACTAGGGCGGTGACCACACTTCTCTCTGTGCCTATAAATAGGACCCCCCCTGTCACATCATAATTAACTAGGCGTGAAAAAAAAATCGGGCCTGACGGGCCGGCCCGAGCCCGGCCCGGTCAAGCCCGGCCCGGTTCAGGGCCGAACCGGGCCGAGCCCTTACCCGGGGCCCTGAAAGGGCCCCGATTTCAAGCTATTACCCGGCCCGGTACCCGGCCCGGTCCGGGCCGGGTAAAGCCCGAAAATCGGGCTAGCCCGAGACCGGGCCGGCCATAGCCCGATTCGGTCTCGGGCTAGGCCCGATTGAGCCTAACGGCTCATTTTAAGAGCCGTTAGGCTCTCATGGCAGCATGGCTGCCACGTGGCAGCCATGCTGCCATGAAGAGCAGCCAACGGCTCTCAAAATGAGAGTCGTTGGCTGCTAATAATTATAATATTATATATTTTTTTATTTTTTTAATATTTTATAAAATTATTTAAATTAAAAAAAATAAAAAATAAAAAAAATCTTATAAATACCCCCCCCTTCTCTTTTTAGTTTTTTCTCACACTCTCTCTCTCACACTCTCTCTCTCTCTCTTAGCTCTCCCAATGACGTCGTCTTCCCAAAATACGGCTGCGGTAGTGGAGCACAATCGTAGAGCGAGTATTTGGGAGCATTTCGAGATGGTCCTAGTCGGGACCGAAAGGAGAGCGCGCTGCAAGTTGTGCTCGAAGCTGCTATCCATCACCGGCAACTCGACGCTTGTTAGACACCAGAAGTCTTGCGTGTCGAAACAAGCTCCTCCCGAGTCAAGTCAAGCCCAAATTTCTGGAGCAGGACAGATTTGGACGTACGATCAAATGCGACAGCGAGAGCTGCAGGCGCAGTTCGTCATCAAACGCGGGCTGCCATTCAGCGTCTTCGACAATGACGACGCGACGGAGTACATACATGGGGGGCTTCAACCCAAATACCAAAAGGTTAGTAGAATTACTTTAAGGCGTGACGCGCTTAAATTTTATTTAGCAGTAAAAGAAGAATTAATTAACTATTTTGAAAATTTGGAAGGACGTGTGAGTCTAACGAGCGACGTTTGGACGAGTAATTTAAATTTAGGATTATCTTATCTTTGCATCACTTGTCATTGGATTGATCCCATTTCGTGGGAGCAAAATAAACGCGTAATATGTTTTACAGGTTTTGAATACCCGCACACGGCTGTAGCTTTATATAAAGTTATTATGAAATGTGCGCGGGAATTTAAAATTAACGATAAAATACTTAGTATTTTTCTTGATAACGCCGCCAATAATGGCGCCGCAATTGAATTGTTAAAACGGGATTTAAAACCATTTCTCAACGGCGCGTTTTTTCATACTAGATGTGTTTGTCACGTCCTAAATTTAGTTGTACAGGATAGTTTAAAGGGAATGAAAGAATATATTAATAAAATTCGAAACATGTTAAAAACTATTTATTGTACTAAACAACGAGCTCAAGATTTTAGAAAATTTTGTAAAGCACAAAGTCAGAGATATTTGAAACCCGAATTTGATATGCCGGTTAGATGGAACTCAACCTATAAAATGTTAAAAAGAGCCGTTCTACAAAAAGAAATTCTAATGGAATATTATAGTTTGCTTAATATTGAACACAATTTAGGTGAAAATGATTGGGATATTATAGAACATTATCTAGATCTACTAAAGTGTTTTTATAGGGCCACTGTTTCTTTATCTGGAGTGTATTATCCAACGAGCGCATTAGTAATTGAACATTTCGTACATATCACACAAAAATTTAGTTATTATAGACAACACGAAGGTTGGGCTCCTTTAATTAAAATAATGGAAGAAAATTTTTTAGAATATTATAGAGCTATACCGCCTATGTTTTCGTGCGCCGCCGCTTTAAATCCGCTACTTAACGTAGAAGGCGTAGAAAATTTGATCGATGAAATCAATACTAATCTAAACTTAAATATAAATTATGATGATGATGACCTCGTTAGTACTACAAATTTTACTACTTTTTTTACACAAAGTTATAATTATTATAATAACTTATACGGGTCACGACCCCGCGAAGAAATAACACAACCCAAAACAAAGGATAGTCTTAAAAATAAAATTTTAGATTTAGCTTCTAGGAAAAAATCGCACACATCTGGTAGTTTAGATGAATTAGGATTATATACAAAAACACAATTTAGCGATTTTATGAGTTCGGACGAGATCGAAAACTTCAATCTCTTAAATTGGTGGAAAGGTAAAGCTAATACCTATCCTGTTTTGGCCTATATGGCCCGTGATTTACTAACTATCCAAGCTAGTACAGTAGCTTCGGAGTCCGCTTTTTCTCTTAGTGGCAGAGTTTTGAACGAGCGGAGGAGCCGGCTTAACGAAAATCGCTGGAGATTTGCATATGCTACAAGGACTACTTGGATGCTATGAAGAGGAAACAGCACATAACAGCATTGGAGGATAGCTCGGAGGAGATAGGAGACGAAATTGACGCAATGAATCTACAAGATGATTAAATCGGGCAATCTTAAATTCTTAATGTAAATTTTTTTGATATATGTAAATTTTTTTAATTAAATTTTATAAGAATCATAAGTTTGTATTTTGTGCAATTGTATGACTTAGATTTTGTATTTTAATATTAATAAAATTTTTTGATTAAATTTTTTGTACAATTGTATGACTACTTGAAATCTTGGATGCTATTAAAATTAAGTATTATTTTTTCATTTTTTGGATATATAAATATTAAATATAAATATATAATAATAAATAATAATTAATAATATAATATATAAATAATAAATATATATTTAATAAATTTTTAATTAATAGTAATAAACTAATAAATATATATTATAATAATATAATATATTATAACTATTTATAATAATATAAATTATAATATAAAATAATTAATAAAAAAAAAAAATCGGGCCGGCCCGGTTCCGGCCCGAGACCGGCCCGGTCCTGCCCGGCCCGGCCTGAAGGGCCGGAGCAGACAGCATATTTTAGCTGCCTGCCCGGCCCGGCCCGGCCCGATTGCAGGGGAGGACCGGGCCGGCCCGGCCCGATATATGAAAAAGCCCGATCGGGCCCGGTCCGGGCCGGCCCGATCGGGCTTTTTGTTCAGGCCTATAATTAACTGAATGAACAGTAAGTTGGACTTGTGTTAATTGTTGCGGCCTCTGATTTTCTGTCCGTGTGGTTTGAGAAGGTTAAGCGGTTGTTGTTTGCAGGTTGTGCGGCTAGCACTGAGAAGCCAGGATTTTGGTTCTGACTGCGGTCAGGGATCAGTGGAGCTCGCAATTAACAATCAGCGATTTGCAGCAGGTCGCAGTTGCGGCTAGCCGGTCTACTCTCCTACAGCTTTCCCAGTTAAATAACCTGTCCGCCGGTCTCGACGGTCTGTTCTTCAGTTCGGCAGGATTTCTTGTTCGCGGACTCTGGAAGCTAGGCAACCTCTGCGGTTAGGCGGCTTGCAGAGAGCGGAGGCGTTTAGCAGGATAACGGTTTGTCTGCGGTCTACGCAGACTCCGTAGCTCAGTTCGGTGCAGCACCGGCTTGGTGGACTCGGCGAACTCGGCGGTCTCTGAGGCTGTCCGTCCGGCTTCTATTTGCTTGCTTTCTTGTATGCTTTCCCTTTGTACATTGGCGAATCATGTCTCGTCATGTATGTCTTGCCTTGTAAAAAAGATTGTTGATATTACAAGACTTTGTTGTTGCCATCTGTTGTCTCTGGTTTATTAAGCTCAGTTTATGGTTGTTGTGTTCCTGCGCCTGGTTCCCGTTTTCCGCTATATCAAATATTTCAACGCTGCTCTCCTTTATCGTGAAATCACCTCCCTCGCCACCGGCGATCTCTAGCAGCCGGCCTTCACCTTGATCTCCTTCGCCGGCAAGGGCTCTCGGCGGTTAGTTTTCTATTTCAGGAACAAAGAGGCCGGCCAAAGGAATCACGACCATCTTCAGGACATGCGAAACTGGAGGCGGCTGACTGTAGATCATTTATTGTATCTGAATACTGTTGCTGGTTTTCGTATCAAGGCAACACAAGATCTGCATAGACCCGAAACACATCTCTGCCTCTAATTTTGGAGTTTTTAGTTGGCAGCTACAGGTTTTGATTTGGATTAGTTGTCCAAAATAAATTAAGTCTTGAGATTTGAGTTTTGGCAAATCAGTTGGTGATTGCTTCATCACAATATTGACTCTCAGGTATACATATGACTATATAAATATTTGTATGATACTTATTTTCTGATCAAGTGAATAACGTGCAAATCTAGCCGATTTTGCCTTGAGAAAAATGAAATTGCTAAGTCTGTTTAATCTCAGACCACTTGTAAAAACAATGACTGTAGATGTATACTTGTGCTGATTTGCTCTTGGTAGTAGAGATTGAATTTATAGATAGTGGTGTATGCTGGTGAGATCTGTTAAAGGTCACAAGTTTTATAAAGAACAACACGTCACAATTATTGTGAATTTTCGCGATCATAAAGAACGAGTAAGAATTCAAGAACGGTATAAATTAATTTCGGCACTTTACTTACCGTTCATTTTAGCTCACTTTATTTTGTGTTCTTAAATTTAGGAAAATAAATTTGTGTATTAACTCTAATTAGAGACTAATAGAGTTTGGTTAAATAGATTTGTCGAAGTCTCATTAGTCGCTGTATTCATCCAAAAATCCGATAATATAAATTTTTGGTAGCGACGCACACTCCAATAAATTACTAACAAATTGTCAAATTGACCATACTATCAAAGCCAATTAACTTCCTAATCATCAATGACATCTGTGAAATGAGCGGAATGAGGAGAGGCTTGGTTACCTTGAGGTTTTCTATTCACGATCCCCGCATGGTGCAGTTTAAATCTATGAAATTTGAAGTAGATGTCTCTGGTGTGACAGCCCTTTTCACTTTTATGTTCAAACGGATGATATTTATTAGATGATTTTTAACGAATGACGGTTTAACTCATTCGTTTACGACCACCACCATCGTGCCAAAGGCAGCGCAGCCGCGCAGCGTACGTTTTCTTCTCCTTGCAGGATCACGTGCCCATTTCTGGTGCTGCTCCCATTTAGGATTCCTCTCCTTTAGCCTTTAATTGTGTAATCTAGCTTTGCCATTAATTGTGTAATCTCGGCCTGTGCTATATTTTAGGATGCTTTATTCTTCTTTTCTTACTGTTTTTCCAGTGCAGAATTGCAAGCTGCACCAAAAATGAACGGGGCATGTTCAGGTTAGGCGCATACAATAAAAATTGATTCTTAAAAGTGCATAAAACCAAATTATTTAATTTTACTCTCTTTTTTTTACTTTCTTCAAGGTTTATTTTTCACATTCCCCTTATCTTTTTCCTCCTCTATATGTATGTGCAGATTTATTTTTGAAGGTCTATTCTTCAAGGTTGGGGTCCAAAATTTATTTGATCCCAAACAAATTTCAAAGAAAAATCCATTTTACAATAGATATAATCTTATTAAACCAACTATTTTTTTAATTTAATCTTCAATAGTTTGTTCACTTTGTCAATATTTTTAGACTTTCTTTGCTTTCCAGATTAGAGCGAGTACTAAGACTCAAATATAATACACAGTGTCATTGGAGTCATCCCACCCCTTAATCACATGTCACCCAATCATCAGCCATTGAATTGTCTCTACTTCATGTTATCAAACCCACAGTCTTGCGCTACCCAACCCTAAAATCTCCCCCCAACCAAAATACTCTGCAAAATACCTACTCTTTGGCCAACAAACCACTCCCCCAGCGCGACATGTGTTTGTTCGTCCATCAAATTATTTATTCGACATGATGAATGTTGTCGTCCCTGATGAATTTCTTCACCCCCGACAAATGTTGTCGCCACCAATGATTTTCTCCGCCCCCGACGAATGTTGCCGCCCCCGGACGAATGTCGCCGACACCGACGAATGTCGCCGCCCATGACGAATGTAACGGCCTACGACGAATGTCGCCGCCCACAACGAATGTCGCCTTGGATAGGGAAGGGCCCCCCCTGACAAATGTCACCTCCCACAACAAAATTTGCTATGCACGACAAATGTCATTGCCCACGACAAATGTCGCCGTCCACGATAAAAATCACTCCCACAAAAAATATTGTCATCCACAACAAATGTCGCCCCACGCGATAAATGTTGGCCCAACGACAAATGTCGCCGCCCACAAAAATATCGTTACCCACAACAAATGTCTCCCCATGACAAATGTCGACTCTCACGACAAATGTCGTCGACCACGACAAATGTCGCTGACCACGACAAATGTCGCCCTTCATGACAAATGTCACCCTCGTGACAAATATCGTCCCACAAAATAAATGTCGCCCCCAAGATGAACGTCGTCTTCAACGACAAATGTCCCTGCCCACGATAAACATCGCAACTAGACACCAGCCATGACACCCACCTATGTCGATGTTGCATGCGCGGCCACACGATATACGAGCACACTACCCCAATTGGGCGGTCGTCGTGGCCCGACACTCCGCACGGCCGCACACTAGTTGAACGACTACCTGGCCGCACTGCCTGGAATGACCGTGCAGCACCTTGGCGGGGCGACCGCATCGCCGCACGTCCACCTGTCAACGTTATGGCCACGCGACCGCGCAAATAGGAGAGGCCATCCACGCGGCAGCGCATGCCCGGGAGCGCGGTCACTTGCGACCCGTCTGGCCACGCGGTCGCTTGGCTACGCTGCCCCTTGGCCACGCGACCGCGTGGATAGCAGAGGCCAGCCGCTCCCCCCCCCCCCCCCCCCCGCCCGTGTTGTCGTGCAACCCGACCGCTCGGCTCCCTGGCCGCCAAAACCCTGGCTGCACGACCCTCCTGGCCGCACGTTCAGCCGTGCGGTCCCTTTGGTCGAACAGCCGGCCGCCCGGCCACGCGAACCCCTTGGCCGCGCAACATATCGCCCAGCCGCACGTCCCGCTTGTTCTCCCTCCCGCACAACCCTCTTTGCTGCACGACCACGTGCAACCACCCCCCCCCCCCCCCCCCCCCCCGTTGACCGGCCACGCACGACCAGCTGAACAACCCACTTGACCGCACTACATGATGCCATGTCGCGGGTGGTCGCGCCCCGGTCTGGCGGCCGCCCAACCGCCCTATCATGCTTGATAGTCACAGAGAGAAGAGGCAATAGGCAAGTAGGTTTTTTATATGTAAAATCCCGAAAAGGGGTGAAAAATCACGCGGTCAGGATTGTGTTGACCGAACTTCACTATTTATTATTGTTTTACAAGGCATTTGAAAGAATGCGAGGGCGATATGACACTCCTCATTACAACTTGAGGGGGGAGATATAAGAGCGCGTTTGGAGGGTGACAGAGCACCGCTCTCGAAGCTAAGTGTTTTGACTTTATCTGAGGTTGAGAGCATACGTTCCGGAGTCTTGATGGATTCCTTCTTGCGCTCTGAGGCTGGAGCAGAGAATGTTGGCGGTTCCCTGGCGGGCAATAAGTGCTGAAAGTGCCACATACAGAAGTCTTGTGGGAGAAAGCTTGACGGCTGCTGAAGATTTTCGAGCGATCTTTGAAGTGCTTAAAAATCTTCAACGACGTCTTCAAAAATGAAGGAGTTCTCTAGTGGAGCTCTCAAGCGGGTAGGAGGAGAAGTTGAGGAGAAAAAAATGAGAATAAAGGAGAAACCAGGGTCTTATTTATAGACTCCGGAGGTGATTATGATTGTTGTGCGGTTATCCATGGTCCATAAGCACCCTATTAACTGCAGACCGATTATGGTAGCGTGCATAGTTTTTCGCATCATGAATCTCATTTGCGACGGAATCCATGGAGCGGGCAGTGTCTTCTAGCACTATCTGACTTGGGATCATCGATGGTTGACCTCTTGGAGTGAGGTCTGCACTAGGGGCACGATGAGTCCTTAAGTCTCCTAGGGTATCTTTGCATAGAGCTCTATTATTATGCGTCTGCATTCTTCCCCAAATATTGGGGATGTGGCGACGATGGTTCCTTCCCAAAGTGAGGTGTTGCCTACGGGCGAGTTAGCGGGGGTTGGATTGGTGCGCTCCTCTAGTGCCACGTCACTGGCAGTTTATGTGCTTCTACTCATCATTGTTGTTGGTCAGGTGTGCTTGCGTGATGCAAGCGTTATCCTTTGAGATTCCTTAGAGCTTTAGGGAACACCTTCCCACAGACGGCGCCAAATTATTGTGGGTCGTCCGGTTTTTGCCCGGTCCGGATAATCGAACCGACATAGCTCGGAGTTGGACCGAGCGCGCAAACAGTCAATGAAAATCCAGCAGAAATGACAAAGGGCTTTTTTACTGTGATAAACCAGGAAATTGTGAAAAAACACGTGGTCAGATCAGTATCGGGCCAAATTCCACTATTTCTCTTTGAGTTTACAAGTTTTGGGAGTTTCCTCGGAGGGTGATAGGTCACCATTCCTTACAAGCTTTGAATATAAAAGCAGCAGAAATAAACTATGTTCTCAGAGCCTTGAGAAGAGCGCTCTGATGGGGGAAAATGCTAAGTTCTCAGAGCCTTGATGAGAGCACTCCCGCAGAGTCGGGGCTTTGATGAGAATGCTCTGGTAGGGAAAATGTTAAGTCCTCAAATCCTTGATGATAGTGCTTCTACAATGTCGAAGCCTTGATGAGAGCGCTCTCGTAGAGTCGGAGCCTTAATGAGAGCGCTCCAGCAGAGTCTGAGCCTGGATGAGAGCGCTCCCGTAGAGTCGAAGCCTTGATGAGAGCACTCTCTTAAAAAAATGTCAAGTCTTTGACGCTTTGTAGTGTCTTCACGCGAGCACCCGCAAAAGTGAATTCCTGCGTCTTTTTCTGAGTCATAAAAACATTCAAGTGAGCGTCGGACGTTGTGCACGCTAGAGAGGGAGCAGAGCGAATTTCTTGCGGAGAAACAATCTAAGTCCCCCGTTTTCGCCGGAAAACCACAGATTTCTCTCTATTCTCTGGAGTTACTTGTCTTCAAATGAAGGCCCGGAGGCCTTTTTATAATTTTCTGGAGGGACATGCTGGTGATTGCGCTCAGGCGGATTTTGAGGTGGAGAATGACGTCGCTCTGTTTTGATCATCTGGATCATCAATTTTTATGAAATGACGGGCGTGCCCCATGGGTGTCTTGAGAGGCTCGGGTAGGTTGCCCGGTGACGGGCGCACATGCATATGAGCACGAGCGTCTTTGCACATGCACGGTTTGCTTGTGCTTGTGTGTTGTGCTCGGTTTGGTTCCCCTTGAGGGGTGAAAATATGTCCTTCGAACGGGCGCGGTTCTCACGCACAGCTTGTCTGATTGGATTGCATTGCCTGAGTATTTCGGCTGAAGTCCTATGGGTTCGACTCAAAAAAATCTAGGGGAAACCCATCAAAAATATATATTTGAGATATCCTACTTCTAGGAGGAAATTATTGCAAGAATAAACTAAAAATCACATCAAAATGGAGAAATGTTAATAAGTTATATATTATAACTAATATATAGTTCAAATTCAGGGCTATTTGAGAAAGCTTTTGTAAGACCCCCTTTTTTTGAACGGGTCTTATGCCCAGAACCGTCGTTTTCGGTGACACCAACTCCCGAGAAGGTCATCACCACAAAATGCCAATTCTGCCGGCAATATCTCAACCACATTCCACAAAAGAAAGAAGTCAAACATTCATTTTCATTATATAAACGAAAACATGTCCACGATCACAATTCAATAATAATATAAGTCCGTACAAGAAATAATGCTAAAACTGAAGAAGGCTCCTTCCCAGTACAAATAGACGTCACTACAAAATGCTCGTGGAAGTAAAACTACTAATCACTCACTGATCCCTTGACTGATGGTGTTGTTGTCACTCCTGGACTAGGCTTGTTCACCTCCTCCTGCACCGTACTTCAGATGGGCTGGTTCTCCTAGAACTGCACCCTGTCTCCCAATTGGTGCCCCTGGTTTTATGCCCATCAGGCCGTTAGTTTAAACTAAGTCTCGATCCCCCTCCCCTCCCCTGCGACACCTAGGCACCACGCGGGAAGGAAGGAAAGGGAAGTACCAAATGTGGAGATAAACAAAAGCAGGTGACAGTAGACCTATCTATCATATATCAAAAGTATATATCACAAGATGACAGGAATATATATAGCAAGTAAGAGAAGCAATATAATGGTAACAACAATTAAGGTAAAGGTAGAGAAGATATCTATCACAGAAAAAGTAACCTTAACTTATAAGAATGCTCATACAGACTTATAAGTTAAGGGGTCATTTTGTATGACTCCCATCGTATAAGCTATCTCATACTAGTTTATACGCACAGACCTTTAGTTCCCCCATTTGGAGTTAGCTAAACTCTCAAGTACCTCACGTAGTGGTAAACGGAGGCAGTGGGTTGGGCCTCCCCACTCCTAGGTCGACATTCACACTACCTAACCTAGACCTTGCATACTACTCGGTACACCCATAGTCAGGTGCTACGTAGTCTCTTATACTAATGCTGGCAACCACCAGTCTTTTCTTGGCTAAGTGAATACTTACACTTGCTGAGTCAACGTATCGACGTCGGTGTGAACAACCGTCAAATATCGAGGACCCACCACTTAATACACATGCACACATGCTATAAGAGCTTTCGAGCCATCGGCTCTTAAGACTTAAACCATCTTATCAAACACCGAGACCACCACTCGTGAACCTATACCAACTGTCCTCCCGAAACGACAGGGTGAGTGTATGTGACAGTGATTATTAAGGTTACTCTTTTAATCTATTATTCTTACAGTTTACGTTAACCTTGGACTGCCAAGGGCATTCCCTGTGAAAGGCTCTCGAGAGCACTAGGAACTACGATGGGCTAAAGCCCAAAGTTCCCTTTCACAATGCACTTACTTTTATGAGTAACTATTTATTACCAAACATTTTCCCAAGTTGCCTTTTTACTAACCCTATGTGAATTTATATACTTCCTGGGAGAAGACGGTACTCCGTCGACCCCAAGCACAACCCCAAACCCATATTACCCAGACTACTCAGAATTGGCCCTAAGGGTGACCTTATCATGACTTCACCCAAACCTGGTACACCCACTATAGCTTCACCCATGTGTGGTTTACTATTCTACCCCAAAACCTCAAGTTCACTATATACAGACCATGTGATCGATCCAATCATTCGAAGGTACACCCTCCGAATACTTGTCTACAACCTTAAAATGATTACTGGGGGTCTATCATAATATATTAAGCCTCAAATCAGAACTAGGTATTTTTCCTAATTAAATCAGCCCTTATTTTAATTTTCCAGAAATCATTCCTCCTATGACTTTGAACATGAACTATAAGATTCTATCATGCAATGACCCTACAAAAATTTCCAGAGCCTCTTATTGACTAAATAACATCAGGGTATAAATTTTATACTTTTCGAAAAAGGCATTTTATCATAAACCAATTTTTAAATCTTTGATCAAAAAGACCATTTACAAAGCAAGTACATGTTTATTCATCTAAAAATTATAGCAAAATTAACAGGGGACTATAATGATCAGAAAACATGTCTGCCCAAATTTCATAAATTTCTATTTCTATTTGACTATTTATTTGAAATTACAAAATATTTTACCTCAAGGACAACTTGTGAAGGAACTACTCTGAATAATCTCCCAAAATTTGTAATAAAATTAACAAAACTTTACATAAACATAAAAAGTTCACCAACCAAATTTCAAAATTTTCCAGGACCAATTAGTCACATAAATAATTAAATTCAAGAATACTATAAATAAAATGGGTATGAAGGAGGTACTGTAAATATCCATCTAAATGTTTTCATAAAATTTTCAGAGCACTATGTTATCCCTAGGAGCTCTCTGGCCAAGATTCATATTTTTCCAAAATATATTGACCAGCCAACTAATTTATACCAACATAATTGAATTAGGGCCCATTGTGAATAATCTACCCAAAATACTCATCCAAAAATTATATTAAAATTTACAGGGGATACTTGCATCACAAAAGCATCACTAGAAAAATTCCAAGGCATTACCACAATATTGGACCCTTCATTTTAGCAGTAAAGTTAAAGACCCATTTTTAAATTAATTGAGAAATAAATGTATAAATATCAAGGTTTTAAGAACCGGACCGGAAGATGAATCGGTGAGTTCAAAGGTTCAAAGTCCGATCGGTTGGATAGGGGTTGAACCGTGATGCTAGATAATAATATATTATATAATATTAGTTATAAATTTATAACATATTACATATAATGTAAATATCAAATTGAGCTCAAATATCAATAATAATATAATTATAATATATATATAATGGAAATCATACGTAGACACATAGTAATATAACAAAAATCGAATAATATTAATTTTTTTTTGAAAATTTATATTTTTATTTAACCTAAATAATAATATGTAACTAAGTTTTAATTAATTAATAACAATATTTATTTTTATACTTAATTTAATAATATATATTATTTATATTCTATGTCTATAATTTTTATAAAAATATGTTCTTATTATTCTATATATAAATATAAATATATATATATATATATAATAGTTTTGTTTTCAACAATAAGAAATAGTTGGTGGAGTGGTCTTGACTACTTCATTAATAAGATAGGTCCTGAGTTCGAATCCTTGCAGTGCATTTTTATTTTTATAAAAAAAAGTCCGAAAATTCTTGTGGTTGGCCCGCCCGGTGAACCGGTCGGCGCGGTCCAACCGGTTGGATCGGTCGGTCCGGTCCGATTTTTAAAACCTGGATAAATATTCCCAAAAATTCTCATAGAATTTTTCAAGTGATAATAACAAGGATAAAACTCAAATATCAAGTTTCACTGACTTCTATGGAGGTTTGACCTTATGTCCTTTAATAACTCCAAAGTGCACTTTTAGGGTTTGCACTATGCCCCATGGCCAAACCATACTAGAACCCTACCATTTTTCATGAAGCGGTGTAATATGACATTTTAAGTGTGTGACCTAAGATTCAACCCAAGGGGTTGAGGGGAGACCACTTAATTTCCTCAAGGCACCCTAAGAAATTCCTAGGCCAAATATGGCTCACTTGACCAAATAAACTTGTTTTCAACACCCGCTATTCAAATCAAGCCCAAATGGGCTGAAATTTTAACCAGAGCCCTATCATGACCCTAAAAGCCTCTCACCAAAAATTTAGTGAATTTTAAAGTCATTTACCACATTATATAAATCCCATTTGATTTATTTAACTTCTACCAAAACTTTAGGAAAATTATCTCCAAATATTCCAATTTTTGGATAAGACCTAGTCCCTATCAAGACAAGATCATGTCCCAAATTTCAGGTCATTTGGACAAAAAGAGCAGTGGGGCACCCATTTGAATTTTTGATTAGCCTTTGGATACCTTGTACCAAAACATGTGTTGAGGGAGATCTAGTGGTCCAAATGGGTTGATTTTAATTTTGTATTAAACTAGACCCAAAGGGATAGGTTTTCTATGTTTGACATATTTTTAGGAAATGGCTCTAGGTATTTTTAATATTTAAAACAAAACGGCTGTAAATGTGTGACAGAATAAAATATATTAATTATTATAAATCATTATATAGGCATGCGCTTATCGGATCAAGCTTTATCCAACGGCCCGCCGTCATCATCACCAATGAGCCAGTGGCTGGGATTACTCCATCCTGTAGCTATTCAGTCGCTTTTTCCGGGCCACCCGGCTGCCTCCCTGGCCGGCCACCACCACCACCTCCGTTGAGGTGGTGGCTATCGCCCAGCGGCGGCAGAGCCGCCGAAGGGGTTGCTTCCGATGAACCCGATAGGTTGTGTTTTCATAGAAAAATTGAGTTTTTCTCCTCACTGATCGGGCTAAATTGAGACCTATTTCTCCTCCTAATGATCTAAAGATCTAGCACAGGAGAGAAGGAGAAGGACTAGACCTGTAGGCGAGCTTGGCGACATCTATGGTGGTGATGTTCCATGGCCGACCACTCCAAGCTTTTTCCATGCCAAATCCACTACTCTCCTCCTAAACTAGTGAAGTAAAAATTCGTTTTGATTGCTTGGGAGGTTTTAAAGCTGATGGGGACGTTGAATTGGGGAGTGGAAGAGGCTACACTGAATGGACATTAATGGCCATGGAGGGGGGGGTTCTGCCTTGGTGGGTTAGTGCCCTTTATGTGCTGGCCTGACTGGATTTGATGGCAATCTTCTCCCAAGGGTCAGGGGAGATGAATACAGGCTTAAGGGGGAGGAATGGGGAGCCTCTTTGCATTCTCCATTACTCTCCCCTCTTTCTCTCTCCTCCCTTAATGAAAACTCACATTTTCTCTCTCCTAGTCATCACCTCCAGAATTTGAGTGGTATTCCAGCTGTTTTCTATTGGCTATAGCTAGCGGGTCATCCTAATTAGGCATAGCCCAATTGGATTGGAGTTTGGCGTAGCCTTTCTCCCCATTTGAGCTTGGTTTGACCAAGTTTGACTTGGGGGTATCGACTTGGTCAACTAAGTGGGTTGACTGGTCAACTTAGTGTCTTGGGTCCCTTGCCACCACCCAAGTCCAGTGTGGCTTGGTGTAAACCACTTAGGTCCAACTAGGGCAATCAGACCTAACTAGGGCTAGGTTTGACCTTGGCTAAGTTGACCCCTTAAGTTGAACCCAATGGATCTTTAATGGCTCAAATGGACCTCCTAATGAGTTAGAGATGTTATGGTAGGATCAAAGGGTCAAGGTGAAGCCCTAAATTCAAACCCTAGGTTTGGTACTTTAAATTTACTATTTGCAGACCAAGGTGATTTTCACCTTTATGCCTAAGCTCACTTGGTTCCTTGTGCTTCCTAAGGTTTTTTCATGACCTAGTCATGACAAAACCATCCTAAGGGTCTAGTTATTTGAGGGAAGTTACAGCTTTCTATCTCCTTTTCATTTTGTGAAAAATGCCACCATAGTTTAAAAATTATTTGTATTATCTACGGTTGGAAAAAGCCACCATAGAAAACTCCTTATTAGACTCTATCTGAAAAGTCACGGGTGACCTCCAGTCAAGCTTTTTGAAAGTTGCAAAGCTTTCTCCTCCTGATCATGCTTGCAGAAATACTCTCCTCTCGATCTCCCTCTCAGAACTTCACGAGGAAACTCCACCTCACGCCGGCGGACACCGCAACCGCCAGTGATCTTCGCGAGGAAACTCCCTGCAATAGTGTCTAGCAACCTCCTCACGCCGCCAAACATCGCAATCATCGACGATCTTCGCGAGGAAACTCCGTGAAATAACATCTTGCAACCTCCTCATCTCGCCGCCCGACACCGCAACCGTTGACGATCTTCTTCACAGATGGTTCCATTCACGACATCTTCTTTGGTACGTGTTTCTTCACGGATTTCCATTCTCGGCATCTTCTTTGCAGACTTCTTCTTCGCAAACTTCTTCTTCGCAGACAGCTTCCTCGCCCGATTTCCTTCTCAGACTATGTATCCCTTGACCGATCTTCTTATCAAACCATTCTTCTTTGCGGATTCCTTAGCAGACATCGTCCTTGCCCGTTCTCCTTCACAGATAGCTTCTTCGCAGAACTTCCACATCACAGTAGCCGAGTTATAACTTCATTTTTTTCTTCTCTAGTAGCCGGTTGATCTAATGTAATATAGTGTTACTATAATTTTTTATCAATTTTTTCTGGATTCAAGCTTGTATGATGTGTAAGATTCTATTTTAAGGCTTTTACCAAAAAATTTTTGGATTCCAGCCGCTTCCATTGAAGCTTTTACCATTTTTATTATAGATGATTTGATAATTTTGGGCTTTTATCATCGTTTATTTGTCAAATTTTCCATTGAAGTTTTTGTTTTGCAACATGTGTTTTCTTTTGTTCGATTATTATATGATTCTTCTCGAGTTGTCAACTTAAGATGTGTTTTAAAATTTTATTTTTCCAACTGAAGATGTTGGTTATGATTGTGTTTGTGTGTGGAAGTGTATTGTGTATATGTTAATTGTGCGGTGAATGTGCGGTGTGTGTAGTGTAAATTTATTGTGTATATGTTGTATTTGTGTTGTGAGTGTTGAATGTGTGTTGTGTGTCTATGTTATGTGAAAGTGTATTGTGCTTGTGTTAAATGTGTGGTGACTGTGTGAAGTGTGTTATGAATGTGTGCATGTGTGTAGTGCGAATGTATGTTGAATGTGTGCTGTGTGATTTTAGGAAATGCACAAATGAAACTATAGCTTCACAAATGATTGTATTCTTGCGTCCATTAGAAAAATCCTTCGCAAGTTGGAGATTTTAGGAATGCATGAAGTATGTGTAAAGTGTTTGTTTATGATAGAGAGTGACCTAGGGGGGTGAATAGGTCCAATTTAAATCTTGGCTATTTTTAAATCACAGAAATTTCTTAGTGTGTTTATTAACCCAACCACAATATTCAAGAGCACAGTTGATCTACTAAATACAATACATATCTAGTTTAACAAACACAACATAAATCACAACACAGCACAAAGTAGTTTTATAGTGGTTCCCCAATTTATGAGTACATCCACTTTCCCCCTTCGCCTATCTAATAATGAACCAGATTCGGCCAAACTCCTCCTTACTTTTCCTCAGATCCTCAGATCTTATACCTCAGAGCTCAGCTGACTCCTACAACTCAGACAAAGCAATGTCCTACCTCTGATCCTCAAGATCCTACAACTTAGGTTCCTCTTCAAGAACCCTACCTCAGAGTGAACCTCCACTCCTACTCCTCAGGCAAACCCTTGCCCTACAACCTCAGAACCTTCCAGTTCCTACAAATCAGAGAAATAGCCCCTTCCCCTACCTCAGGCTCACAACCCTACCTCAGCCTTTGTAATTTAGGCTTACAACTCAGAGAAATCATTCTCCTACAACTCAGATCTACTGATAGATCTTACAAAATTATTATAATAGAAAGAATTTGAGTTTTGAGGTGTCACCCAGGAAAAAAGAGACTGGTGACTTCTTCTTGATCAGATCTTGATGTGAAATCTTCTCCCTTAATCTTGACTGTGAAGAAAACAAGTTCCAACCCTTCTTAGCTTTTTCAAAGCTTCTTGAAGGTGAAGGTAGGGTTGAAATTGGCTGGAGAAGATTGAAGTGGATCCACAATCTACCTCCTCTCCACCTTCAGAATTCTATCGAATTGTTCTAACAGACTTAGATGAGAAGAATAAGAATGATCACTCTTCTGTTTTTGTTGTGTTGGTCTCCTTATATCGGCTTTGGCAAGAGTGACCAGCTTCCCCAGTTAATCCACTGACATTTGATAGTTCTGACGGTTATCAGAACTTCAGGCTTTGAATTCTGGACTTAGAAGAATTTCTATCTTGAGAGCTTCTGCATGAACGTGCTGATACCAGTTCTGAGTGTTGACTTTTCTATACTTAGATTTTGTTGACACTAGTCCCGGGTGTCAACACTTCTATTATAGGTATGTCGACATCAATCGAGTGTGTCGACACTGCTAGCTTCTTGTCTCAACACAACTTGTCAAATATGTCGACACTAGTCCTGAATGTCGACACAGCTGGTTTCTTGACTAACGGTATCGACCCAAGTTCTGGGTGTTGACACAGCTTGCTTCCTGTCTCGACATAACTTGTGTAAAATGTGTCGACACTAGTCCTGAGTGTCGACACAGCTGGTTTCTTGACTAATGGTGTCGACCTAAGTCCTGGGTGTCGACACAGCTTGCTTCCTCTCTCAGCACTACTTGAATAAGGGTGTCGATACTAGTTCTGAGTGTTGACACAACTTGATTCCTTGTCTCAGCACTACTTTTACAAAGGTGTTGACACTTTTCTAGTATCTCGACACTTTTCTAGTGTCTCGACACTTTTGTACTTAGTTTACTTTTTTCTTCAACATAGACACTGCACAAGTAAACTCAACATACATCAAATACGAATTTGTGTATATCATTGAGTTGAAAGGGCTTCTCCAAATCCGGTACACAATTTCCAATGTACCCAACAATCTCCCCCTATTTGTAGAAGTCATAACTCCAATTCAATGATATACACAAAGATACTAAAATATGATGATGAAGATATATATTAAAAGTGCTGAACAAAAATGTAAAGAACATAGGAATGAACACACAAATATAACCAAGTTCAAACAGACTTTTCATTCCAATTTGTTATCAGTTTACACCTTTCAGTTTGTTACAAAGTTTTTTAAAAAATTTTTTACAAAAGTTCAAGAATATTCTAGAAAAGATCTGGCTTTCTGATGACAATGCCTTTTCCAGATTGTATCTTGGCTTTAACTTTAGGTACTTTGTCATCTGCTATCTTTTTGCCTTTGTCATTCTTGGCTTTAGAGATCTTTTCCTCCTTAAGCCTCTTCCTTTGAAAATAATGATATGGCTTGGGAAAGTATTTGCTGGGCTCAACAGAATTAGCTTGGATCTTCCCTGCCTTCAGATCATTTCTGAATTTTTGGATGACCTCCTGATGCTTTAAGTTCTTAGCCTACTCTTGCTCTGTATACCATTTCCCCTATCAGTTGCATTAGTATTGACTGCTTTCCATGTAGTGAGTATAATTGATCTAGATTTTGGACTCTATTGTTCAAAATCTGGCTTAGCCTCAGCTTGCTCCCTGAATCTTTTCTTTGATAATTGAGCTTCCTTTTCTTTTAACATAGCAGAATCAGTCATTTCAACCTCCTCACATACTATATTCTGAATTTTACCTGAAGGACTATACATGGATTGGACAGCAGTTTGGATGTACACAAAATGAGCTGGTCTGTATATGAATTGGACAGGATTTTGAATGGCCTCAAAATAAGCTGGTTGGCAAATAGACTCAGCAGTTTGGTCTCCATCATACCATAGGGGAGGATATTCAAGAGTGTCTCTGATGCTATTTGAAATCCAAGTAGCATGCTCAGAGCTAGCCTTTATCATTACCCTCTCACCCTTTATTACTTCTCTTTCCATATGATCCCTGAGGATATTCTTGTGAAATTTTACTTGACCATCCAGATAATTGATTCCAGAAGTTAAAGTGTTCTTGACTTTGAGTAAATATTCGTCTAAATCTTTGTTAGAAGCCTTGATATCCTTAATCAAAGAGGCAGAGTGAGTTGCCAGCTTGGTTTCAATATCCTTGGAAGTAGAAGCAATCTTAGTCTCCAAAGTAGTAGTTTGTTTCTTTATTTCTGTCAATGTAGTATCATGCATAATTGATAGTTTTACTTTCAAGACTACCTAAACACCTAGAGGGGGGGTGAATAGGTTCTAATGCTTGTTTTCACTTTAGGCAGAATATAACTACTGAATAAAATAAAATGCAGAATATACTTTAGCAAACACAGCACAGCAATCACAGATATTCACACATCATAGATTGCACACAGATTTATAGTGGTTCCCCAAGGTTTGGGTACATCCACTTTCCCCCTTCCCCTATCTAGCAGTGTGCTAGATTCGGCCTAACTTCCTTCTTTAACTCAGATCCTAAGATCCTACAGCTCAGAACCTGGAAAGGTTCCTACAACGCAGGCTAATCAGCCCTACCTCAGCCTTGACACAAGGCTTACAACTCAGAGAAATACCTTCTCCTACACTCAGGCATACACAGCCCTACCACTCAGAGATCAAATCTCCTACACTCAGCCTTTATAACATAGGCTTACAACTCAGATCTATATTAATAGATCCTACAGAATTTGAAAAGAGTTTTATTTTATCTTGTCTTTGTTGAGAGAGAAGGGACAAGACAGCACTTGATCAGCTGATGGATGAAATCAACTGAATCTTAGCTTTCTTCAAAGCTTCTTGAATCTGAACTTAGCTGAGTTGATTTCCTGACAGCTTCTTGAGAAACCTGTGACAGCTTCCTTCTTGATCTTCAAATGGCTGGATCTCTCTCTATCCAATACCTTTGATAATACTTCATAATTCTTGGATGAATTCTACTTAGACAGATCCTGAGAGGTTGTACCCTTTAGAATGTCTTCTTAGATCTTCTGATGAAGATTTTCTTCCGAGCCTTGCACTTTCTTGATTTGATTACTCAATCAGTTTCTTTGTGTGTTGCTTCTTAATCAAAAATCGTGTATTCTACTTCTGAATCTGTCTATTTATAGACCTTCTTCATGGTAACCGGCTGATCCAGTTTCTAACTAACTTCTGACAAGTCTGACAGCTTCAGTTAACCTGTTGTAACTCACAGCTGTCAAGTCTTCAAACAGATCTTGTGTCTTTGTCTTGGTCAGCAAAGTGTCGAGACTGTCTGTCAAAAAGTGTCGAGACCATCTGTCAACATGTGTCGACACAAGTAACTTTGGTGTCGACACAGCCTTTGATGATGTCGACAAGTTTGCCTTTAAGTCGACTCAGCTTCTTCATACTGCATCTTGAGAATGAGTCGACACTGAGTATTTGTGTCGACTCAAACACTTCATCATTTTTCAGCAAATGACTTGGTCTAGACTTTGCAGTGTGTCGACACAAGTCCTGTGTGTCGACACAGTTGATGTAGATTTAGAACATAGTATGTGTCGACACTGCCTTCAGGTGTCGACACAGCTGTTGTCGACTCTGCCTATATGTGTCGACTCAGTCTTCTGGTGTCGACTCTGTCTCAGTGTGTCGACACAGCCTTCTGGTGTCGACTCTGCCTCAGTGTGTCGACACAGCTGTTGTCGACTCTACTTCTGTGAGTCGAGACTGCTTCCCGGTGTCGACATAGATGTTTTCGACTCTTTTTCTTTGTGTCGACACAGCCTTCTTCAAGTGTCGACACAATTATTCTGAAGTGTCGACACAGCTTCTTCTGGTGTCGACACATGGACTTAGAATAATTTTCCTGCTTTTTAGTACATTCTTAACCTGCACATGTCAACTCAAAATAACATCAAATACACCTTGATGTATATCATTGAGCTAAGTTAGGCTTCTTCAAATCAGGTACACATTTTCCAATGTACCCAACAATCTCCCCCTATTTGGAGAAGTCATAACCCTTTTAGCTAATGATATACACCATTTATAACAATTTAACATGATGATGTATATAAGCATGACATAACAAGAAATATTTAAAAACAAATCATTAAGCAACAGATTCATCACAGAATAAAGATGAACATGAAGAAATAATTACAGAACAATGTTTTGTTTATAAACTTAGAAATGTTTGTTACAGCTTGTTTACATTGATTGGTAAAACAAACAAATCACTACAAAATATTTGAAAGAACTGATAAGCTTAATCTAAGACTGATCAGGCTCCCTTATGATAATTCCTTTGTCTGGTTAAATTTGAGCCTTCACAGTAGGTTCAGCAACATCAGCAGGCATCTTGCCTTTCAGTTCAGCTTTCTTCTGAGCTTCCTCCTTGAGCCTTTGCCTTTCAAAGTAATGAAAGGGCTTGGGAAAATATTTGCTGGGCTCCTGAGCATCTGGTGGTAGCCTCCCCATCTTAGCTTTCCTTCTGAACTGAACTATGGCCTCCTGCCTAGCCTCATACTTTTGTCATTCAATTTCATTATACCATTTTCCTCTTTCATGGACTTGATCCTTCACAGCCTTCCAGGCAGTTAGTATAATGTTTCTTGAAGTGGGGCTCCACTGCTCAAAATCAGGTCTAAGTTCAGCTTGCTCTCTAAATCTCTTCTTGGACAATTGAGCATCTTGTTGTTCTTTGAAACTTGCTTCAAGCTTATCAACTTTTTCAATAACAACATTTGTAACCTCCTTTGGAGGACTGTACATGGCATGTACTTGTTGTTGAATCATATCAAAATCAGCAGGGGGTATATGACTTGGGCAATCTCAGATTGATTGCCTTTAAGTAGACCTTGTTGTATGCCTGACTCAGCAATAATATCATCATCACATAATGGTGGATAACCCAATGTGGCTCGAATACTATTGGTTACCCACTTGGAATGTTCTGAGCCAGCATGGATAAGTACCCTCTCCCCCTTTAGGACTTCTCGGGCCATATGATCCCTAAGATCATCCTTCTGAAACCTTATTTGTCCATCAAGAAAATTTACACCCTCTTTAAGAAATGATTTTAATTTGAGAAGCTTGTCAGATAGTTCTTTCTAGGAGGTGGTGATAGCAGTTTAAACTGAATCCAGGGCGGCCTTGAGCTTTTGATCAAAGACTTCCATATCTTTAGTCCTTACAGCAGTCAGGTTTGTTGCAGTATCTTTTAACTCAGTGAGAATTTCATTGTGAGATTCAGTCAGATTGTCATTCATTCTCAGCTGATTTTCTAGAACATATCCTTGTTTCAATGCAATGTCATCCACTTTAGTAAGGATAGTTTGCTGTTGTTGAGCTAGAAAAACCACAGCATTACCTCCCTTATGGAAGCAATCTGTCATCTCCTTTTTATTCAGATTTACCTCAAATCTGATTGACTTGATGTCTTGGGCAAGATCAAACTGAAGTGACTTATTACTCTCATCAACATATCTCTCCAAAGCTAATCTCTGCTCATCCATCTTTACCTGCAAATCTACCATAAACTTATTGTAATCAAAAGCAGAAGAAGATTGATGAGTTGAAGTCTGTAGAGCCTGCTTATAGCTATGTCTTCTTCTCTTGAAGACCATGAGCTTCCTTTTCTTAGCCTCTCTGGCTTCTTCTGTCTCGGAGTCTGAGGAACTGTCAATCTGTACTCTTTCAGGAGGTGAAGTAGGAATTTCTGTCTCAGTGACATATTGTTCTTTCTCAACATTCACTTGCTCCCCCTCAACAGCACCTTTCTCCTCCTCAACCCTATAAGAAGTAATGCCATCATCTAGAAACAACTCATCTAGAGTGAATTCCTTTTGTGCTGGTGCAGGAGATGATACATCAATATCTGCAGTGTTTAATATTCTGATAAGTTTATTCCTTCTTCCACTTATACTGTTTCCACAATGGTCTCTCCCGGCAATTGTTCAGGATTAGAAATATGCTAGACAGGAGAATGAACTGGCCCCCCCTGCACCCGTGCAGGTAATGTTTCTTCCTAGGCATGAGTAGACCCTGTCTGGTCCGCAGCTGGTTCTCTAACTTGTTCTTCTTGATGTTGTTCAGTGCCTTGTTGATAACTTCACAAAAAGAAGTTATCTTCATCCATATTTTGACCATTTTTAGCCATGTTATGTGATAGTTATACATGAAAAGTAGATAAAAATCCAATTGCCGCATGATTTGAAGTCAAAATAGTTGTTACTCTCATTTTTATATGTTTTTATGATAGGATTCAGGGAGAATTTAAGTCAAGGTTTGAAGGCTAAGCATTGTGGAAAATCTGGGAAAAATGTTGCAACATATTCTCAACAAATCTGGCAGGTCAAATTGTGCAGAAAGACAGAACCAGAAATGTTGCAACATATTCGTAACATTTCTAGCAGTTACAAGAAATTCAAATCCGAAATTACCAAGTTTTTAACAGTCACATCCTAAATTTTAGCATCCGTTCAGCATTTAAAAATGACTGGATGTGGGGCCCACTAGGAGGAGAAAAAGGAAAGTTTAAAAGAGGAATATTTCAGCCATTTAAAGGATCATCTTCTTCATTATTTTTCGGCCATTAGAGAGGAGGGAAAAAAATCTGGGAAGAAATTCTGAAGGCAAAACCAGTCCAGTTCTCGGCATTCGGGCTGAAGGAAACACTTCCACGCCATTGGAGAAGGGAAGATTCGCATTTCTTTCGAGATGTTTAGTAAGATCTCTTCAGTTTTGTGTTGTTTTCCCGCAGTCATAAACTAAAACTCTCTAGTCTTGCATGATGAGAGTAGTATGTGTATTTTGATGATGAACATCTTTGATTTTGAGTTTGTCTTGTGATTATCTTTATTGATCTTGTGATTTTTATGGTGAAATTGTTGGATTATGTCTTTTTATTATATTGCGCCGCGAGAATCGAGAGATGAGCGTCGTAATATTAATTTAAGGCTAGTTTATCGCAGTGCGAGAATCGAGAGATGAGCAGTGTGAATCATTAACCAAAATTTCTTTATCTTTATGGCGTTTCAAGAGTCGAGAGAGGAGAAACGTGCGTGCATCACAAGATCTCTTGAGTTTTGAAAAGTGAAAGAGATTTCCTTTTCATGCTTGCGAATTAGATTTTTTTGCGCTCCATAATATTTTCGTTTCGCCTAAGTTAGAGATAACTAGGGTTGCGTAGATATTAAGACTTCTTGTATCGAGAGATAAAGATTTCTTCTTTAAAAATCATCGCAAGATAATTAAAAGTTAAACCAAATGAAATATTTATTTTATCATCATCATGTTATACATATGAAATCAGAAATGCAAGACTATTTTCTCTAATCGCGAAGAAGTTACTTTAAGACCTAGTTAAATTCGAATTAATATTTATCTAAAAATTTCAATCTATTTTCAGAAAATCAATTAACCGTTTTACTTGGATTCAAAGAAATGGTGTAGCTAGTAATTGTAAGCGCTAAACCCATCACTTCTCCGTGGGAACGATCTCACTCACTTTGTATTACTTGTACGACACGTATACTTGCGTTTTCAAGCTCTATTTTGCGTGCATCAAGTTTTTGGCGCCGTTGCCGGGGAGGTGCAACGGATTTAGTGTTTTTCTTCTTACAATATTAGTGAACCTTAGTACGTGGAGGTCAAGTTTTATTTTCACTTGTTAGTTTATTGTATTTGTGTTATCATCTTTGTTATCTTATAGTGCATGTCCAGGTATCGAACCGTTGAATTAATTCCTCTAAATTCTGAAATCGAACGAACCTGTAGACGAAATCGAAAGTCAACAAGGCTAGAAAAACTTAATCAATTAGCAATGGATAACCTCAATCCTGACGATGAGCCTCACCAGAACGGGCAGGATTTAGGTGGTCAAGTAGAACATAATGAACACCCAAATGAACCAAGACGAACTTGCCGTGATTATAACATGTCTTTTAGGGGAGGGGTACAATTTAGTATCGCTAGACCCGCGATAGAGGCCAATAACTTTAAGATAGATTCCATGGCAATGCAACTTGTTCAAAACAACAAGTTTGGGGGTCTTAATCATGAAGACCCTAACTCTCATCTTAGAACTTTCATAGAGATATGTGACACGTATAAGATTAATGGTGCATCTGATGAAGCCATTAAGTTACGCTTGTTTCCTTTCTCCTTAGAAGGGAAAGCTAAGGACTGGTTGAACTCATTGCCTCATGAGTCCATTACTACTTGGGCTATATTAACTGAAAAATTTTTATCCAAATATTTCCCTCCATCCAAAACTGCTAAGTTAATGCGGGATATCTCTACATTCATGCAAGCGAATGGAGAAACCTTATATGATGCGTGGGAACGATTTAAGGAATTACTACGCAGATGTCCCCACCATGGGCTAGCCATTCACCAACAAGTATGGACGTTTTATAATGGCCTTCAGACATCTACAATGATCCAAGTAGATGGAGCTGCAGGAGGTTCGCTGATGAACAAGTATCCTGAAGATGCCTATGGTATTTTAGAAGATTTATCTTCTAATAATTACCACACGATTGAGCGTCAAGTACATCCTCCCACTACGGCAGGATTGTATCAAGTTGACCAATTAACGTCATTTGCAGCCCAAATGACGTCCCAATTTAATAGCATTAACAAGAGATTAGATGCTTTGACGTTAAACCAAAATCAAATGAATCCTCAAGTCAATAGCATTATTACTCCCATGGTTTCTCCTAACCCCACCTTAACAATTGAACAACTCGTAGGGGGTAATGAAGAAGTTAATTATTTAGGAGGGTATTATAAGCAAAATACAAACCCTAACCCAAACCACTATAATCCCGAATGGAGAAACCATCCTAATTTCTCCTGGAAGAACAACTCCGGTCCTACTCCACCACACTTATTTAATTCTAATGCTAATCCTCAACATCAAAATAATCATTCCAACCAAGCGGGACCATCAAGAAAGGTAACGGATGACTTTATCTTAGAATCAATGCAAAAGAATGAAGCCCGTTTCTCTAGCTTAGAAGGGTCAATGAGAATGATTGAATCACAATTAGGACAAATCGCCACCGCTTTAAGTATGCGACCGCAAGGAACACTCCCTACGGATACCACACCCAATCCCAAGGGAGATAATCATCATTGTAAGGCTGTCACATTACGAAGTGGGCGTGAGTTAATAGTTGGTCAAGACACTACTCCACATGAACAAAATAAAAATCAAGACCAAGATGAAGTCAAGGGTCCTAGTGAGCAAGTAATAATAGGAAGAAATGAGGGCGATAAGAGTGAGGAGGAAGGAGTATTAATAGAAAGAAGTGGTAAGGAAATAGAAATAGAAAAAGAGGAAAGAAGGAAGGAGAGCCCACGAACCTATCCACCACCACCTTTCCCCCAAAGATTAAAAAAGAGCAAATTAGACCAACAATTTCAGAAATTCTTAGAAATCTTTAAGAAGTTGCAAATTAATATACCCTTCGCCGAAGCATTAGAACAGATGCCGAGTTACGTAAAGTTCATGAAAGACATCTTAAATAAAAAACGGAAGTTTGGCGTGAACGAAACGGTAACCCTTACACATGAATGTAGTGCAATTCTCCAAAGGAGATTGCCACCAAAACTAAAGGACCCCGGAAGCTTCACGATTCCGTGTTCTATTGGGCATCAATTCGAGGGAAAGGCTTTGTGCGATCTAGGGGCGAGCATAAATCTTATGCCACTTTCAATTTATAAGAAGTTAGGATTGGGGGAGATTTCCAAAACATCGCTTACATTACAATTAGCCGATAAATCTCTAACCTTTCCAAAGGGGATTGTAGAAGACGTCTTAGTCAAGGTCGAAAAGTTTATTTTTCCGGCAGATTTTGTGGTATTAGACATGGAGGAAGACAAGGAAGTACCCATTATAGTGGGTAGGCCTTTCTTAGCCACCAGGAAAACTTTGATTGACGTACACAAGGGTGAGTTAACCATGAGGGTTAACAATGAACAAGTGACTTTTAATGTATTAAAAGCCATGAAATTCCCTCGTTTAGAAGAAGATGACATAGAGGAAGTTAAGAGTATGACCCTTTACGATTACAACTTAAGTGAGAATCTAGAAGAAGATGAAGAGGAGGGGACGGAAGAAGAGAAATCTGATTGTGAGACCGACATTCTAGAGTGCTTTGAAATAAGTGCACGTTCACCGACATTCACTCGTAAGCCGGAGATTTTAGATATGACAGATAAGACATGTACAAATAAACCTTCCATCATTAGTCCACCCACACTTGAGTTGAGACCATTACCTGAACATCTGGCCTATGCATATCTAGGAGATAATGATACATTACCAGTCATTGTCAACTCAAAATTATCACCAAATCAACATCAACAACTCATAGATTTGCTGAAGCAATTTAAATTAGCCATAGGTTGGACGATCGCGGACATAAGAGGGATTAGTCCTTCGGTATGCATGCACAAGATTCTCCTAGAAGAATCTTACAAAGGTTCAATTGAGCCTCAGTGCCGCCTTAGTCCACCTATGAAAGAGGTCGTAAAGAAAGAAATAATAAAATGGTTAGATGCAGGGATAATATACCCTATCTCCGATAGTTCTTGGGTCTCTTCGGTTCAATGTGTTCCGAAGAAAGGAGGGATGACCGTAATAAAAAATGATAAGAACGAATTAATATCGACTAGAACTATTACCGGATGGCGCATTTGTATGGATTATCGCAAGCTTAACAAGGCTACTAGAAAAGACCACTTTCCATTGCCTTTTATCGATCAAGTTCTAGATAAGTTGTCCGGTAATGATTTCTTCTGCTTCTTAGACGGCTATTCCGGGTATAACCAAATCACGGTTGACCCGGAAGATCAAGAGAAAACCACCTTCACGTGCCCTTACGGAACATTCGCCTTTAGAAGAATGCCATTTGGTCTATGCAACGCACCCGCCACGTTCCAACGGTGTATGATTGCTATATTTTCAGAAATTATGGATCATGGTATAGAGATCTTCATGGATGATTTCTCCATCTTCGGAAAATCATTTGGAGAGTGTTTGGAATGCTTAGAGAGAGTGCTTGTGCGATGTATCGAAACTAACCTTGTGCTGAATTGGGAAAAGTGCCATTTCATGGTACGCGAAGGTATCGTGCTAGGCCATCATGTGTCAAGCAAGGGGTTAGAAGTAGATAAGGCCAAAATTGAGGTCATTGAGAAATTACCCCCTCCTAGGAATGTGAAAGAGTTAAGGAGTTTCCTAGGGCATGCGGGATTTTACCGAAGGTTTATCAAAGATTTTGCGAGGATTGCAAACTCTTAGTGGATTGTTGGAAAAGGATACGAAATTTCATTTTGATGAAGACTGTTTGAGTGCATTTAATAAATTGAAGAAGCAATTAACCACGGCACCAATTGTGGTGGCACCCGACTGGGGTGAACCATTTGTGCTTATGTGTGATGCAAGTGACTATGCCGTGGGTGTAGTACTAGGTCAAGTTAGGGAGAAACTATTTCACACTGTAGCCTATGCGAGCAAAACTCTGATCGAAGCTCAAATCAATTACACCACGACTGAGAAGGAGTTGTTGGCAGTAGTCTACGCCTTCGAAAAGTTTCGATCTTATCTTTTATGCACTCAAGTCACCGTTTTTACTGATCATGCGGCCATCCGATATTTGATGGAAAAGAAAGATACAAAACCAAGATTGATTCGTTGGGTACTATTATTGCAAGAATTCGATTTGGAGATTAAGGATAGAAAGGGTGTAGATAACCCTGTAGCAGACCATCTTTCTAGGATCGAACCAGTGGAATCTCATTATCATTCAGAGATTGAGGAGAGATTTCCTGATGAGCAAATCTTGGCTATATCCGAGGAGTTAGTGCCATGGTATGCCGACTACGTCAACTACCTCGTTAGTAATATCTTACCTTCAGATTTAAACTACCAACAACGAAAGAGGTTCTTACACCAAGTGCGGTCTTATCTTTGGGACCCACCTTATTTGTTTAAAATTGGTGCTGACGGAGTAGTGAGGAGATGTATCCCGGAAGTAGAAATGCATCTTATTTTAGAAAATTGTCATAGTTCTCCCTACGGAGGACACTTCAAGGGAAATAGGACAGCTATGAAAGTCCTAGAGGCCGGATTCTATTGGCCTACATTATTTCATGATTCTAGAGAACATGTGAAAAGGTGTGACCGATGTCAAAAGGAAGAAAATATTAAGAAGAATGAAGCTATGCCTATGAATCCAATTCTAGAAGTTGAGCTTTTTGATGTCTGGGGTATAGATTTTATGGGACCATTCGTTAATTCGAATGGTAATTTATTTATCCTCTTAGCCGTAGACTATGTATCGAAATGGGTCGAAGCCATAGCCACGACCAAAAATGATGCAAAAGTGGTGTTATACTTCCTGAAAAACTTCATATTTAGTCGATTTGGGACACCCAAAGCTATTATAAGTGACGGGGGAAGTCACTTTTGTAATCACCAATTTGCTGCATTATTGAAAAAGTACGGGGTTAGGCATAAGGTAGCATTGGCATACCACCCTCAAACAAATGGGTTAGCGGAAGTATCTAATAGAGAGATCAAGAAAATCTTGGCTAAAACGGTTAGTGTAAATTGCAAAGATTGGTCTCAAAAGCTTAACGATGCCTTGTGGGCATATAGAACCGCTTTCAAGACCCCGATTGGTGTTACCCCGTATCGTTTAGTTTACGGCAAGGACTTGTCACTTACCGTTAGAGTTGGAATATCGGGCATATTGGGCCATTAAGAAAATCAATTTCGACTTTCAAAAAGCGGGTAAATCTAGACTACTACAGTTAAATGAATTGGAGGAGATCCGGACGCAAGCATATGAAAGTGCAAGGGTTTATAAGGACCGTACTAAAATGTGGCATGACCGCCATCTTACGGAAAAACATTTATAACCCGGGAAACTAGTTCTATTATATAATTCACGGCTAAAGATTTTTCCTGGTAAATTAAAGTCTAGGTGGTCGGGCCCATTTCGGGTCAAGGAAGTGCTTCCTCATGGCGTCGTTACTATAATCAATGAAAAGGATCATTCGGAGTTTAAAGTCAATGGCGGACGTCTTAAGGCTTATTTAGGAAACGAAAATGAACGAGTCATATCGTTCATACACTTGAAATAAAATTTTCGAGCCGCCGAATGTCCAGCCGGGACAATAACTAAGGCGCTTTCGGGGAGGCAACCCCAAAATGTTAATGATAAGTTCTTTATTGTTATTGTTGTTTTTATTTAGTTAGTTTTTGTTTATCTCAAAGATTCGTAAAAAAAAAATGATGCATGACTGAAATCTTATAGTCTCAAACACTTAAAATCACATTTCCTCTTCGCCTGACTCTAGTAAAAGTTCGAAATTGGTTCAGAAAAAAATGTTGTAACATTTTGGAAATGTTGTAACATTTCGGGTACTGTCTTTTCCTCTTAAAAAGACGAATTTTTTTCTTGTTACCGGCTGTTTGGGTCAGAAATTTTTGATTATTATTTTACCGGCTGTTTTGGTCAAATATTTTTGTTGACCGGTTGTCTGATAGTTCATTTGAACCGGCTATCTGCAGGATTAATTCCTTTGACCATTTTAGCCGGTAACTACAAGAAAATCAACCGGATATTTCTATATATATGGAACCCGCTGACCGGGATAGAACCGCTGACCGGGATTGAACCCGCTGCTTCCCCCATTTCCTCCGCTCCAGCAAGCCCTAACCCCATTCTCCGCCCTTTTTGAACCATCCGCCGGCGGAGCAACCTTTCGACGGCCGCCGTGCGTACCCGTAATCTTTCGCCGACCCCCTGGGAGTGGTAAGAACTCGGCATTGCTCTCTCTCTCTCTCTCTCGATCATTTGCCGTTTTCTCACTCCAATGCTAACCCCACCATCACAACCTCTCTGAAGCATCCGCCGGCGAAAGCTCCAATAGTCGGCCACCGTAATCTCTCGCCGACCTTCCGAAAGTGGTAAGTGGTCGATTTCCTTCTCTCTCGATCATTGGAGCATTCTCTCTCGCGCTAAACCAACCCCCTCCACAGTCATGGCCCCTAAGAAAGGTCGAGCGAAGGTGGTGGCACCTAAGAGCACACGATTCATCAACGAAGAAGCTACAGCTCGCTACGAACTGCTGAAAGCAAAACCAGTCATCTACGAAAGAGGGTTTCAACTGGAAGTTCATGGTTGGAGTCAAGCTTATGTGAAGCAAATAGACAAGTTCGGATGGTCGTCCTTCTGCCACCCCCGCACTGAAGCAGTCCTACCATGGGTGTACGAATTCTACGCCAATGCCAAGTTCCATGAGGAAGGAAAAACTCTTATACGGGGAAAGGAAGTCGATTTCTCCGCGGAAGGTATAAACTCCTTCTTCGATTTAACAAATCTGGACAGCGATGTCTTCGAGTCTGTCAGGACTTCTAACCCGTTCGATATCGCCACCACATTGAGCCTCACTAAAACTATAACTTGGGTGAATGAATCTTCGCATGTCCTGCATTCAGCCCTTTTTACTCGTGAAGCTAAAGTTTGGCTTCTCTTCGTCAACTCGAGTGTTATGCCGACGAAGCACCCAAATCATGTCTCATTCGAGAGGGCTTGCATAATTTATAGCATTATAAAAGGGATTCCAATTAATATAGGACATATAATCTCCAGTCAAATCCAGAAAAAGGTCAAAACGGAGGGGGGAACTCAGTAATGGTTTCCCACACTCATCACATCGTTGTGCCGTTATGCCGGGGTATCTCTCGCCGATACGGACACTACAACCATTGTAGGTCGGCCAATAACATTCTCCGTCATTTCATCCTATATCAAGGTATCTTTAGATGAGACATCCCCCAAATCCGCCAAGAAACAAAGTTCTCCCGCATCTTCGCGCAAAACCACTCAACCTCCAATCCCGCCACCACTTTCCCCTAATCCTCCGGATTGGCCGATTATATTTAAATATTTGCAATCCACTGCCAAATATCAACGTCAGCAACATCATCATCTAGTGTCACATTTAGACATTTTACATCACAATCAAGTCGAAATTCTACGCCATTTGAACGTGCCTGAGGAAAAGATAGCGGTCCGCGATGTGAATCTTGCTTGGTATGAGCGCAAACCCTCTGATTCGAAGGGAAAGGAGGTTGCAACATCGCTGGATCCACGTGATGAAGCGGAAACGGTCGACGATGATGCAGGCTTGGGATCCGGCGACGACAACGAAATGGAAGAATTTTTGGACGATGACGACTCGGACGAGGTCGATGACGCTGACGACGATGAGGAGGATGGTTGATACTCCACTATTCAGAATCTCGGAAATTTACATTGCTCTATTACTGGTGAAATGTTTGTCTTATTTTGAGATATTTCTTTGGTGCACTATGCAAGAGTTGGTGAAATGTTTTGTTTATTTTAATTACTCATTTTGATCAGCTATGAGTGGCAAATATTTTCTGAGAAGGATGATTGCCAAAGATTTGTTTTGATTAAACATTTTGGTGAAATTATTGTTTGTTTTAAGAAATGTCTGGGTTGACTATTAATGTGAACTTGTGGAACTATATGCTAATAGCTGAATGCTAAGTAACGTTTGCGTTCCTGAACTGGTTTTCCTGAATGCTAATTTGTCTATTACTGTTGAACTTGTTGAACTGTATGCTAATAACTGAATGCTAAGTAACATTTACGATTCACTGTGGTATGCTAATAACAAGTTTGCTTGGGGGGGGGGTGAAATGTTTGTTTTAACTAAACTGTATGCTTGGTATGTTAATAACTTGTTGAACTGGACGCTTGCTATTGTTTTTCCTGAAGATTACTTGCTTATTTCTTTTCTAGCTATAATCCTTATAACTGCTACTTGTTCCACTGTGGTTGATCACTTCTCTAGTTGAACCGTTCCTTTTCCTAAACAGTTGTTTCCATAAATTACAGTTTTCAATGCTTAATAAATAAACTCAATGTTTAATGAGAACATTTTATTATAATCTGCTGCTTTGTGGGTTGGGACAGCCCGTCATATCTTATATCTCTATGATCCACTTCACACATGTTTATATGCTGGCGATTGACATGTTATAATTTCTTTTTATTCCACTTTTTTGATTTATGAAGTTCGCAATCGCATACATGGCTATTATTTTTGCTACACCTTTTTTACTAGGGACTAGTAAAGGTTCAAGTATGGGGGCATGTCCTTCTATACCTTGCATGACAAATATTTTATGGGGTATATTTTAGAAATGTCTGCTCTTAATTTTGTTATTATTATTAATAAATCTATTCAAGTTTTTCAAATTAATTGTAAGGTTAGACGAGTCAGTCCTATGAGTCAGACTATTAAATTGAAATTAGACTGATTGGTTAAAGCTCGATTAAGAAATCTATCTCACATTCATGCACTATAGTTCTTAAAAGAGTTTACGCCCTTTTAATTTATTTAATTAACTTCGGATCCTAATGAGATTAGATCGAGTATGTTCTAATTCAATGATAGTTGCCAATATATTGAGCGTACGTAGTTAACCTTGCTCTCACTTAAAGCCTTACCTTTGTTGTCATCACATATTACTTCTAAGCTTAAAGACTTGAGTATTCATTTCCCTATGTTCCTTAGCTAGTAGACTGACCACTTATGGGTGTTATAAAAAAATTGTAAATCATAGTGACATGTGGCCTAAGTTAGCTCCGGCTTACTTAGAATGATCCCAACTATGATCAAAAAATTATATATATATATCATAGTGATATGTGGCCCAAGGATGTTCACACATACTTGGAATGATCCCAACTATGAAAATATCAAAAAAAAATGTTGTTAAAAGTTAAACCCCATAAGTTGGCAGGCTACTAAGTTAATCAATTAGAATCAATGGCTACCCACCTTTCCCAATTTCATCAAGTCGTTTTATTTGGCATCGGTTTCTATCAAACTCATGTAGAGGTCATATCAAAGCCTTAGACTACTCTTGATCTATCTTATTGGTGACGAAGTTTATCAAAAATGAATTGTAAGGGAAGTAAACAGATTGTTAAGGGCATCACATATAACACTTGAATTCTTAATTGAGCCTTATCGTATATCTATCTGATGGATCTATGAAAGTTTGAATTCTTATGGATTAGAAAGTCTAACATCAGTTAATGAAAATTACTTGAAGCTATTTTGGTTACCTTATAATGAAGAGTAGAAGGGAATGAAATTATACTTTCATAAACCTTTGTCATGTTATGGTTTTCAATGATTTACCTTTGCTAGGGACTAGCAAAGAACCAAGCATGGGGGTGTGATAACTTCACAAAAAGAAGTTATCTTCATCCATATTTTGACCATTTTTAGCCATGTTATGTGATAGTTATACATGAAAAGTAGATAAAAATCCAATTGCCGCATGATTTGAAGTCAAAATAGTTGTTACTCTCATTTTTATATGTTTTTATGATAGGATTCAGGGAGAATTTAAGTCAAGGTTTGAAGGCTAAGCATTGTGGAAAATCTGGGAAAAATGTTGCAACATATTCTCAACAAATCTGGCAGGTCAAATTGTGCAGAAAGACAGAACCAGAAATGTTGCAACATATTCGTAACATTTCTGGCAGTTACAAGAAATTCAAATCCGAAATTACCAAGTTTTCAACAGTCACATCCTAAATTTTAGCATCCGTTCAGCATTTAAAAATGACTGGATGTGGGGCCCACTAGGAGGAGAAAAAGGAAAGTTTAAAAGAGGAATATTTCAGCCATTTAAAGGATCATCTTCTTCATTATTTTTCGGCCATTAGAGAGGAGGGAAAAAAATCTGGGAAGAAATTCTGAAGGCAAAACCAGTCCAGTTCTCGGCATTCGGGCTGAAGGAAACACTTCCACGCCACTGGAGAAGGGAAGATTCGCATTTCTTTCGAGATGTTTAGTAAGATCTCTTCAGTTTTGTGTTGTTTTCCCGCAGTCATGAACTAAAACTCTCTAGTCTTGCATGATGAGAGTAGTATGTGTATTTTGATGATGAACATCTTTGATTTTGAGTTTGTCTTGTGATTATCTTTATTGATCTTGTGATTTTTATGGTGAAATTGTTGGATTATGTCTTTTTATTATATTGCGCCGCGAGAATCGAGAGATGAGCGTCGTAATATTAATTTAAGGGCTAGTTTATCGCAGTGCGAGAATCGAGAGATGAGCAGTGTGAATCATTAACCAAAATTTCTTTATCTTTACGGCGTTTCAAGAGTCGAGAGAGGAGAAACGTGCGTGCATCACAAGATCTCTTGAGTTTTGAAAAGTGAAAGAGATTTCCTTTTCATGCTTGCGAATTAGATTTTTTTACGCTCCATAATATTTTCGTTTCGCCTAAGTTAGAGATAACTAGGGTTGCGTAGATATTAAAACTTCTTGTATCGAGAGATAAAGATTTCTTCTTTAAAAATCATCGCAAGATAATTAAAAGTTAAACCAAATGAAATATTTATTTTATCATCATCATGTTATACATATGAAATCAGAAATGCAAGACTATTTTCTCTAATCGCGAAGAAGTTACTTTAAGACCTAGTTAAATTCGAATTAATATTTATCTAAAAATTTCAATCTATTTTCAGAAAATCAATTAACCGTTTTACTTGGATTCAAAGAAACGGTGTATCTAGTAATTGTAAGCGCTAAACCCATCACTTCTCCGTGGGAACGATCTCACTCACTTTGTATTACTTGTACGACACGTATACTTGCGTTTTCAAGCTCTATTTTGCGTGCATCACTTGTTCATGGCCAGGTGACATCTCAGTTATGTCATGCCTGTCCACAGCAGGCATCTCTTTAGACAGAACTCTATCCCACCTTGAGAATAACCTCATATCCATTTTTCTCATGTGATTGATTTTGGACCCTGGTATCTGCTGCATGACTTCTGGAATGACTCCAGCCAGGTATAAACTCAAAATCCTAGCCAAATTTGGCTTCTTAATACCTTCTTTGATTTTATCAAACACAACTCCTGACCAGTCTGTGTTAATCCTGAAGATTATCCTTGTCATGAGATTAAACATTAAGGCCGAAATCCTATCATGGCCTCCTAGTTTACACAAAATTACTTTTCCTACTACTTCAGATAGAAATTTGCCCTGTTGATTCATTCCTTTTCGGTTGATGGCTGCTCCAATCTTTATGGTTGTAGCCAATCCACACCATTGGAGAGCCTCTCTTGTCTTAGAGGCTGGGACCTCTTCTTCATCTTGTATGCTAGGTAGTTGAAGAATCTTTCTTAAACTTCTTAGAGTTAGTTTCACTGTTGTCCCATGAATAGTGGTTTTGATCTTGAGGCGTGAAGAGTCCAGTGTTGCAGAAGTATAAAATTCGATTACCACTTTCTTCCAGATTTTTGTTGGTTCAAAAACAAGAAACTCTAATCCAGATTCGGAAATTAGAGTGATAACCCTTTGTATATCTGTCGGTGCATCCTCAAAAGCATTGCGCACCAACTCGTATCCTTCGTTAACATTGTCTTCAACTTTGGGCGCTATTGGAAAGATGAGAAATCTTGAGAGAAGAGAAGAGAGATTGTCGACACAGGGTTTTAGTCTCGAAAACCTTGTGAGCGTGTCGACAGAATACGTTCTTGACCTATTTAAAGAAAGAATACCCTAAATGTGTTCAGATGAAATATGTCGACACAAAATTGTCTCGAAAGAAGGTCAATTGAGGATAAAAGTCGGGCAAAATTCTGTGTCGACAGTCTCGACACAAAAAATGACACCATTATTCTGTTGACACAGATGAAATATGTCGATTCTCTGTGTCACAAACTTCTATTGTCTCGACATCAATGCTGACTACAATATTTGGTTTTTTTGTGCATTCCTAATTCAATTTTAAATCGATACCTTAGTAAATAATTGAGAAAATCTGTTTTAACAAATTCCAATAAAATGTTTTCTTTTTCTATGTCTAAGAAAATGGTATTTTATTTCTATACTATGTGAAACAGGATTGTGAGATACATAGAATCACACAATAGTGCATCAGAAATTCTGCAACTTCCAACTGCAATATATTCGACTCTTAGTAGTCTTCCTCCCAAGTGTCGTACTCTTTCTATCTTCTCTACACAAAATCTGTAAGTGTCGACTAGATTAGGTGTGCCCATTATTCTGGTGAAGTCGACACTACATTTCTGGATGCCAACTATTCCTCTATACAAAGTCGACTATTTGACTTGTTCCCCCTTAAGATTCCACCCATACTTCTTAATTAATTCTTTGTCGACTGGGATATGGATAACACATTCTTGGAGTCCCAAGAAGAATTTAAGTTCCCCCATACTGCTCATTTCAAACTTCTGTGTCGAGGTTGTTCTCACAATTTCTCTAACTAGTCGACATGTCTATTTTACTTGAGAATTTGTTCTCAATAAGGAAAGTAGACAGAGTGTCGCTTTAACCCATACTTTAAGAGAATTACAAAACCTTTGAATGACTTCTTCTTTTGATCACCATTCAGGAATGATTTTACACCATTAGACTTAGTCATAGGTAAGGAAATCTGATTGCCTTCTTCCTGCATGTATCCTTTAGCAACCAATCTTGCTTTATTCTTCACAATTACACCACTCTCATCCAACTTGTTCCTATAGATCCACTTTGTGCCAATTATGTTGTAGTCTCTTGGTTTAGGAACTAACTCCCAGACCTTGCACCTTCTGAATTGATTAAGCTCCTCTTGCATAGCATTAATCTAGTGTTGGTCTTGGATGGCTTCATCAAATTTCTTAGGCTCCATTTGAGATAGGAAACTTGAGTGCAGGACTGTGCTCAGATTTCTGCTTCTAGTCTGCACTCCTTGTCTTGGATCACCTATTATTTGATTAGCTGGATGATCTTTTAGATGTCTTATGGCTGGAGGTAGATTTCCTTCAGGTTGAACATCTCCAGCTCCTTCATTATGCTGTACCTCTTGGTTGTCATCAGCTTCTATAGAGTCTTGTACTCCCCCTGGACAGTAGCCTTCATTTTTCAATGCTTCATCTGCATTTGATGCTTCTGCAATGGAAAGCTTGTCCATCCTTTTGCTTATACCTGTTGAATTATTTGATCTACAAGGCAACTCACTGTTTATTAATCTTGTTTCATCAAATATAACATGTACAGGTTCTTCTACAACTTGAGTAGTCAAGTTGAAGACTCTATAGGCCTTACTATTTATACTGTACCCAACAAATATCCCATCTTGGGATTTAGCAGCAAACTTAGTTAGATATGACTTGCCATTGTTAAGTATATAGCACTTGCAACCAAAGATCCTAAAGTAGGATAGATTTGGTTTTCTACCTTTCATAATTTCATAGGGAGTCTTTTTGTGGCACTTGGTGATAGAAGCTCTATTTATCACATGACATGCAGTGTTTACTGCCTCAGCCCAGAAATATTCTGGAAGAGAGGTGTCACTCAATAGAGTTCTACCAGCTTCAATCAATGTCCTATTCTTTCTTTCAGCAATACCATTTTGCTGAGGTGTTCTAGGTGAGGAGAACTCTTGGAAAATCCCAAAGTCTTCACATAATTTTGTCATACTTTCAGATTGAAATTCAGTGCCATGGTCACTTCTGATTTTGACCACTGTACTATTTAGTTCATTCTGAATTTGTTTCACAAAACTAAGTAAGACACTTGGGGTTTCTGATTTTTGTCTCAGAAAGAACACATATGTATATCTAGAATAGTCATATACAACCACAAAAGTGTAGACCTTCCTACCTAGACTATGAACTGGCATAGGACCAAAAAGATCCATATGTAAGAGGTATAAGCACCTCACAAAATCCTTGTTTTCAAGGCTATGAAAGAAGGATTTTGTCTGCTTGCCCTTTTGACAAGCTGAACATATCCCTTCCTTTATACACTTAACTTGAGGATCATTCCTCACTAACTCTTTGCTAAAGAATTGACCAATTGTCTTGTAGTTAAGATGAGCCAACCTCTTATGCCACTTGACACAAAGAGATGCATTATCATCAGCTACAAGACAGATGGGAGAAACCTTGTTCTCACATACAAAATTAAGACAATAAACATTTCTCTTTCTATACCCAGTCAATATGATCTTTTGATCACTTGACCTTTTGATATGACATCCATCCTTAACAAATGAAATGTCATATCCAAGATCACTCAGCTGACTTATGCTTATCAGATTATGTTTTAAACCTTTTACATAAGCCACTTGGGTGATGGTAATTTGGTTTGAAGAAATGTTACCAAACCCTTTGATGATTCCTCTTTCAGATCCACCAAAAATTACTTTAGGTCCCTCTTTGATAAATGTGTACTCCTTCAGCAGCCCCTTTGTTCTAGTCATGTGCCTGGAACATCCACTGTCCAAGTACCATATAGGGGCATGGCAACTTGGACTTTCCTGCAATACAGAATTACTTTCCCTTAGAACTCAAGTAAGTCTTGGGTCCTTGGTTCAGGTTAGCACCATTCATATTAAGACTACCAGCAGCTCTTCTAACTGGTAGACTATTGTTCTTCCTTATATTTGTGTTATGCCAGCAGTCTAAGGCAAAATGGCCTCTCTTGCCACAACACCAACATTCAAACTTGGTGTATCTAGGTCTTGATACACCCTTGACAGAAGAATTTCTGTCCAGTGCTAGTGCTGCTGCAGCTTCACCCACAGATTTCTCATAACCATGGGGTTTATGAACATGAGTAGACCTATTGGCATTTACACCCTTGTTTATCAGAACATTAGTCTTAATATGACCATGAATATTCTCAAGATCATATTTGTTAGAAGGCACTTGCACCTTTCTAAACATAACAGGGACTGAAAGGGTTAGTGGCTGGACAGGAGCTTGTACCTTTTCTCTTGAATTGGGCAGCCCTGGGGTTACCTTTGAAGCCTAATCCTGCCTTACCCTTTTGAGCCACAAACTCATCTATTAAAGGTAAGACAGATTTTGGCTTAGAGTAACTAGCCACTAAACCTTTCTCTATTCTTAGTCTGGCCTCCAGACTCTTAATTTGATCATGATTATATTTGATTGTGCCTATCTGAATAATGGTTATATTTTTCAGTTTGGCAATCTCATTTAACTTTTGATCATTACTTTTTCAAACTCAGTTGCAGCCACCTTAAGATCAGCAATTTCCTGAGCCTGAGTTTTGACTAGGTTCTTGCTTTTCTTAAGATCCTGCAACAAGTCCCCATACTTATCTATCAACTGATAAACATCACCTTCAGATTCAGATCCATCTACATCACTTGATGCAGATGTAGCTGATTCTGCACTAGTACTACAAACTGATTTTATAGAAGGACAATGTACCTTACTGGGACCAGACTGATTCTGGCACATGTCTTCTTCTGATCCAGCCATCAGTCCCATGCACTGATGATCTTTTTGATCATAGATGGAGTTCAGCAATTGCATAAACTCCTCTTCTTCATTGGCAGCATACAGCCCAATGTATGCTTCAGCTTCAGATTCTGACTCTGAAGCAGATTGATTTGTAAGGCTCTTCTCCTTCTTAGCAACAAAGGATTTCTCCTTCTTACCCTTTTGATGAGTCTTCTTTCTGTCTGTTGACTCCTTCCTCTTATCAGGACATTCAGCCACTATATGTCCTGGCCTGTTACAGCAATAGCAAACAATCTTTGAAGTTGTAGCTTTGCTGGGCTTAGTTCTGCTCTTCTCCTGTCTTGATGATTTTCTCTTCTGATAGTAATCATCAGCTGGCTGTGATGTGGAGGGCCTTGACTTCCACTGCTTATTCTTTAAGAACCTCTGAAACTGCCTTGTAAAAGCAGCAAAATCTGTATCTGAATCACTGCTTTTTGAAATCTGTTTGTCTGAAATTTTTGAGTTAACTTCAGCAACTTCCTTAGGAGGTGATGGAGATATCCTCCTATTCTTTCTATTGGCTTCTGCCTTAAAGGCCACTGACTTCTCTCTATGCTCTCCTTTTGAATTCTTTTCTTCCTCCTTCCTAGCCATTAGTTGCATTTCATATGATAGCAACTTTCCAAATAAGGTTGGAGGAGAAATCTCTGCCAGTTTAGTCACTTCTCTTATGACACAAATCTTGGTGTCCCAATCCTTTGTCAAGGACCTTAGGAATTTGCCATTCAGTTTATAGGTACTGAAGACCCTTCCATAGGACATCAATTCATTTACAATCCTGTAGAATTTCTTGTAGCATTCAGTTATGCTATCAGACTTCCCTTGTCTGAAACTCTCATACTTTTGGTTGAGCATAGACTTCTTATCCTGTCTAACTTCTTCAGACCCCTCCATGTAGACAATCAAAGTGTCTCACATTTCCTTGGAGGTTTTTTAGTGAATTAGATTTTGGAATGTAGAATCATCTATAGCACTCACTATGATATTCTGAGCTCTCTTATCCATAGTTGCCAATATGATTTCATCCTTGGTCATTTTAGAATAACTCTTTGGAGTTTGAATATTTGCATCAAGAACTGATACCTTCATTGGAATGAAGGGGCCTTCCAATACTGTGATGTATATCCTTGGGTCGGAAGCCTCCATAAACAACCTAACCCTTTCTTTCCAGATTCCAAAGATTTCTTTTCTACAGATGGGTAATTTCATTGACCCTAGTTTCTTGTGATTCTCTCCAGAACCCATTTTCTTGATTCTTGATTCTGCCTTTAGGGATCTAACTCAGACTGTTAAGTCCTTATTTGAGCAACCTCCCTCTGATACCACTTGATAGTTTTACTTTCAAGACTACTTAAACACCTAGAGAGGGGGTGAATAGGTTCTAATGCTTGTTTTCACTTTAGGCAGAATATAACTACTGAATAAAATAGAATGCAGAATATACTTCAGCAAACACAGCACAGCAATCACAGATATTCACACATCACAGATTGCACACAGATTTATAGTGGTTCCCCAAGGTCTGGGTACATCCACTTTCCCCCTTTACCTATTTAGCAGTGTGCTAGATTCGGCCTAACTTCCTTCTTTAACTCAGATTCTCAGATCCTACAGCTCAGAACCTGGAAAGGTTCCTATAACTCAGGCTAATTAGCCCTACCTCAGCCTTGACACAAGGCCTATAACTCAGAGAAATACCTTCTCCTACACTCAGGCATACACAGCCCTACCACTCAGAGATCAAATCTCCTACACTCAGCCTTTATAACATAGGCTTACAACTCAGATCTATATTAATAGATCCTACAGAATTTGAAAAGAGTTTTATTATATCTTGCCTTTGTTGAGAGAGAAGGGACAAGACAGCACTTGATCAGCTGATGGATGAAATCAACTGAATCTTAGCTTTCTTCAAAGCTTCTTGAATCTGAACTTAGCTGAGTTGATTTCCTGACAGCTTCTTGAGATACCCGTGACAGCTTCCTTCTTGATCTTCAAATGGTTGGATCTCTCTCTATCCAATACCTTTGATAATTCTTCAGAATTCTTGGACGAATTCTACTTAGACAGATCCTGAGAGGTTGTACCCTTCAGAATGTCTTCTTAGATCTTCTGATGAAGATCTTCTTCCGAGCCTTGCACTTTCTTGATTTGATTACTCAATCAGTTTCTATGTGTGTTGCTTCTTAATCAAAAATCGTGTATTCTACTTCTGAATCTGTCTATTTATAGACCTTCTTCATGGTAACCAGCTGATCCGGTTTCTAACTAACTTCTGACAAGTCTGACAGCTTCAGTTAACTTGTTGTAACTCACAGCTGTCAAGTCTTCAAACAGATCTTGTGCCTTTGTCTTGGTCAGCAAAGTGTCGAGACTGTCTGTCAGAAAGTGTTGAGACCATCTGTCAATATGTGTCGACACAAGTAACTTTGGTGTCGACACAGCCTTTGATGATGTCGACATGTTTGCCTTTAAGTCGACTCAGCTTCTTCATACTGCATCTTGAGAATGAGTCGACACTGAGTATTTGTGTCGACTCAAACACTTCATCATTTTTCAGCAAATGACTTGGTTTAGACTTTGCAGTGTGTCGACATAAGTCCTGTGTGTCGACACAGTTGATGTAGATTCAGAACATAGTATGTGTCGACACTGCCTTCAGGTGTCAACACAGCTATTGTCGACTCTACCTATATGTGTCGACTCAGTCTTCTGGTGTCGACTCTGCCTCAATGTGTCGACACAGCCTTCTGGTGTCGACTCTACCTCAGTGTGTCGACACAGCTATTGTCGACTCTACTTCTGTGAGTCGACACTGCTTCCCGGTGTCGACATAGATATTGTCGACTCTTTTTCTCTATGTCGACACAGCCTTCTTCAAGTGTCGACACAATTATTCTGAAGTGTCGACACAGCTTCTTTTGGTGTCGACACATGGACTTAGAATAATTTTCCTGCTTTTTAGTACATTCTTAACCTGCACATGTCAACTCAAAATAACATCAAATACACCTTGATGTATATCATTGAGCTAAGTTAGTCTTCTTCAAATCAGGTACACATTTTCCGATGTACCCAACAATAATTATCATATTCTCATTCATTCTTGTTTGATTTTCCATGACATAGCCTTGTTTTATAGCTATGTCATTTTCCACTTTCTGTGATTCTACTTGCTGTTTTGCAATGTATACTACGACATTTGCTCCCCTTTCAAAGAAATCTATCATATCCTTTTTTAGTAGATTTACTTCAAATCTAATAGATTTAATGTCCTGAGCCAACTGAAACTGCAACTCCTTGTTGCTTTCATCCACATACTTCTCAAGTTGAGTTCTTTGTTGATCTAACATAATTTGTAGTTGAACTATAATTGAACTTAAATCCACATCAGGAGAAGGAGTTGTGTCAGACTTAAGAGTTTTCTTGTAACTTTTGCTCCTCTTTTTGAGTTTAATTATTTTTCTCTTCTTTAGCTGAGAGGCTTCTTCCTCTTCTGATTCTAATGAACTAACCATCTCAACAAATGTTGGCACTTTGGCTGTTTCAGTAGTTGGGGACTGAACTGTTAACTCCCCATCAACCCTTACACCTCCTTCATTGATGTTTTCCAAGTTAGTCTCTTCTTGCAGAACTTCAGTATCTGGAGCAGTGTCCTCTGGAGTAGTAGTTATCTCCCCCTAGACATCTAAATCAGTATTCAAAATAATTACCTCTTCAGTGGTCTTGGAGAATGTATCTTCAATCTCTCTTTCAGGCATTTCATGTTTTAGGAACCTTTATTTGTTCCAGCTCTTGTACAACTTCCATTATTATTGTATCTACTATATCCATTTCAATTTCTAACAGATCATTGAGGTTCTCCCCCTTAATTGTATCCCTATCTTGGATTGTCTCCACTACACCTGATCACCTTTTCCAGGTGAGGGCCTTGGAGATTTCTCAGCCATTGTATCATCTTGGTTTTTAGAGGTAGAACTTCCTTATTCTTCAGAATTACTGGAAGAATATTCTTCCACAACTACAACCTTCTTCTTTTTCTCCTTCTTCTCAACTACAGGTGTTTCTTTGGATAGGAATCTATCCCACCTTACCAATACCATCATGTACATTCTCCTCATTGATTGATCTTGGATCCTATCTTGAGTTAAAGGCTGTCTGGTATGGCAGAACTAAGTATATGCTCAGAATTATGCCCATATTGGGCTTTTGGATACTTTCAAAAATTTTGTCAAAGATCACTCTACTCCAGTTGGTCTTGATTTTGAAAATTACTCTTATTATCACCTCAAACATCTGAGCAGATATCTTGTCATGTGCTCTTGTTTTACACAGCAACACCTTCCCAATTATTTCAGACAGGAATTTTCCTTGAGAATTCATACCCTTCCTATTCAGGGTGCTTCCAATCTTAGTGGTTTGAGCCAATCCACACCACCTAATGCTTCAACAGTCTTGGTGGTGTCCTTTTTATCTTCCTAATCAATTCTTGGTATTTGAAGAAACTTTGCTAATCTCCTGGTTGTGATTTTAACTTTAGCTTCATTCACTGTAGACTTAATCTTTACTGAATTTGAATCTAGTTTTTCATTAGTGAAGAATTCGAATACATCTCGTTTCCAGATGTTTGTCAATTCAGAGAGAAGATAATCCAGACCTGCTTCTTTAATTAGGTCAACGACGTTCCTAATTTCTTCTTGTGCTGAGTCGAATACATGGCGCACAAGTTCATACCCTTCAAAGATGTTTTCATCGTTCTTGGAAGCCATTAGAGTTGAGTGAAAGGAGTGACGAGTGTCGACCAATCAGAATTCTAGGTCTCGACACTCAGGGATTAAGAGTTCAAGAGATCAAGAAAGCGTAGTCGACTTCTACTCTCACACCCCTTTTATAGTCAAATCTTCCCTGAAGTCGAAAGGGCGTGCTGCATTTAGACTATTCTAAATTTTTTTGGTAAATACATAGTGTCGACACAAGGAAAGTTGTCTATCGAGATGTGTCGACTCAATTTGACACAAGGATTATGTCTCTCGACACATACCTTAGGGTCTCGACACCCTTATGTCTCGACACTTATTTTAGTATCTCGACACTTTGCATTTATGCAGTGTCGACACACATTCTGGTGTATCAACACTTTCTTAACTATCTCGACACATTCTCTAGTGTCTTGACACAATTTTTGACTTAGTCAAAATTTTATTTTCTGAAATGTAGATTCTTGACATTTATGATGTCTTACTTGTTTTTTTAGGTTGGTAGACTTTGTTACTTAACTTATACAAGTTGAACAGGGATTTTTTTTAGGTACCAATGAAAATGGTTATTCTATATTTAACATTCCTAGTTCAAACTTGAAGAAATTGAACTTATTTACATCTAAGGGTTTTGTGAATATGTCAGCAATTTGAATTTCAGTTGGAGTATAATGTAAACGGATATTACCTTTTTCAACATGTTCTCTAAGAAAGTGATATCTGATTTTTATGTGTTTGGTTCTACTGGGAGAAACATGATTATTAACAATTGAGATTGCACTAGTAGAATCACAATACAAAACAGATTTACTTAGTTGTACACTGTAGTCCAGGAGTTGATGCTGAATCTATAGTAACTGTGCACAGCAGCTCCCAGCTGATATATACTCAAACTCAGCTGTTGAAATATCTACACTTGTTTGCTTCTTGCTGCTCCAACTGATGAGTCTTTTCCCCAGAAATTAACAAGTTCCTGATGTACTCTTTCTTTCCTCTTTACATCCTGCAAAATCTGTATCTGTGTATCCAGTTAGATCAAAATCACCATTCCTAGGATACCAAAGCCCAAGATTGGGTGTGCCCTTTAGATATCTCAGTATTCTTTTAGCAGTTATATAATGAGATTCTTTAGGGCATGCTTGATACCTAGCACAGACACATGTTGAGAACATAATATCTGGTATACTAGCTGTCAAGTAAAGGAGTGATCCAATGATGCCTCTATATAAGGATTCATCCACTAGTTTCCAAGATTCATCCTTATGTAGTGATACTGAGGAACCCATTGGGGTTCTCATAGTAGAAGAATTTTCCATACCATACTTCTTAATCAACTCATTTGTGAACTTAGAGTGTGAGATGGATATACCATCTTCAGATTGTCTAACTTGGAATCCCAAGAAGAACTTCAGCTCACCTATACTGCTCATTTCAAACTTATCATGCATAAGCTTGGAAAATTTTCTACATAGCAGCTGAGGCAGATTCCTACCTTCACCTATGAGAAAGATAGACATGGTCTCATACCAGGCTCTAGGTGTCTGTTTTAACCCATATAATGCTTTATGTAATCTAAAGACATGAGAGCTAAGTTTAGGATTTAAAAAACCTAGTGGTTATTCTACATAGACCTTTTTCCTTTAATATACCATTTAAGAATGCAGATTTAACATCCATCTGATAGACTTTATATCCTTTATAAGCTGCATGTGCTAAAAACAATCTAATGGCTTCTAGCCTAGCTACAGGTGCAAAAGTTTGGTCAAAGTCTATTCCTTCCTCTTGTCTATACTCCTTAGCCACATGTCTTGCCTTGTTTTTAACTATTACTCCATTCTCATCTAATTTATTCCTATATATCCACTTAGTTCCAACGACATTGTGATTTCTAGGTCTAGGAACTAGACTCCAGACCTTACATCTCTCAAATTGATTGAGCTCTTCTTGCATTTCCATAATCCAGTTAGGGTCTGAATTGGCTTCTTCATACTTCTTAGGTTCCATTTGAGAGAGAAAGTTAGAGAACAGAACCTCATTATGATGTCTACTCCTAGTAGTCACTCCTAGCCTGACATCACCTATTATTTGATCAATAGGATGATCTCTAAGATGTCTAACAGCTACAGGCAGATTCCTACCTTCACCTAGTTCTTCAAGTAGAGAAGGATGAATCTCTTCCTCCCCCTGGCAGTGACTGTGCCTTCTATAGGAACTACAACATTTTTTCTAGCCTCTAATTCTATTTCAGATGAATCTCCTATTTTAAATTTTTTCATTTTAGAGTCAACATCTCTTATACTAGAATTGTTAGATAGTATATTATGTAAGACAGAAGTTTCATCAGAAATAACATTAATTGATTCTTCTACCACTTGATGTTTCAAGTTATAGATCTTATATGCCTTACTATGATTACTATAGCCTACAAAAATACCTTCATAGGACTTCTCTGAAAACTTAGTCAGATAAGTCTTCCCATTTATCATAAGATATAGCACTTACTTCCAAAGATCTTGAAATATGACATTACTTGGTTTTCTGCCTTTCATTAGTTCATTGGGAGTCTTGTTGTGACTTTTGTTGATTAAGTCCTATTCTGAACATAACAAGCAATGTTTACAGCCTCTGTCCAGAAATATTCTGTGAGAGATGTGTCACTTAGCATAGTTCTAGCAGCCTCAATGAGAGTTCTATTTTTCCTCTCAACAACACCATTTTACTGGGGAGTTCTAGGATAGGAGAATTCCTGAAGGATCCCTAGTTCTTTACAAAAATTTGTCATTTTTTTAGATTGAAATTATGTGTCATGGTGTTGGAACCCTAGTTTGTATTTGGGCAAGGAATACTATTAGGATGCTTTTAGATTGACCCAAAATGTATAGTCAGGGTCATAAGATTATTTCTAGGTCTGCCTCAAAAAGAACTCCAGAGAAATGTTGCAGAAATCAGTTTTGTCAAGAGCAGAAAATTAGTTCAATGATAGTCGAACTCAGCTCGACGATAGTCAAACTCAGGTCAACGAAACTCAGAGTTCTATCTCTGAGTTGAGCTCGACGATCTCCGAGCTCCGGTCGACGATCGCTGATCTCAAAGCCAGAATCTCAGCTCGACGCAAAGATTATTCAGGTCGACGATCTCTGAGCTGAGGTCGACGAATAGCAGACTGAGGTCGATGAAATCTGTACAGTCTTATAGACAGATTCTGACAGTTGGCAGATTTTATTAAGACATTTAATATCTCTCAGAGTTAATGCTTTTAGCCATTCAATGGCAGCAGTTAATGTGATTAATTCCCCAGGCATCTTTCTCTCTCGGGAATGCCTCTGTCATTTCAAGATAGAATTAATTCAAATGTTTGAATTAATTCTATCTTGAAACGGCTGAGGCATTCCCGAGAGAGAAAAAGATGTCTGGGGAATTAATCACATTAACTGCTGTCTTGATGATCTTTCATGCCTCTGATATGTTCTGGTGTATGAGGGCTTGGAAGGTGCATCTGACTTTTGAGAACTAGTTCCAGAAGCACCAACAGCTGGTGGAGGAGGAGGAGAGGGTCTCTTCTGAATTTCTGTGGGTGAGGAGAATACCTTCTGCTCTTATTCTTGCCTTTTGTTCATTCTTGGATAGCCACATCCAGGCTGGCATACCCTTGTATGGAGTTATGTTTTGTAGAATATAGTAGGGTGTGTCATTAGTGTTTCTAGGTTTGGGAGCAGGAGGAGGTGGAGCTTTCCTTTTCTTTGAGACTTTCTTTTTCTTCGGTTCCTCATCAGAGTCATCATCATCCTCCTCATAATCATCAGACTGTCCTTGAGGATTGTTATACAAGTCATCTATCTTTTAGTATATCCTTGGGGATTTCTTTACTTATTGGAGTGGGAACAACTTCAGTATTAGCTGCTTCAGCTTCCATAGCAATGTCCTGATTTATTAGATCATCCAGATTAAGGAGGGGCTATCATCCATGATATAGGATGGCCCAGGAGGGCTAGATCTCTGTTCATACAATACTTCTGGAGGAACTATCAAACTTTTCTTTACAGTATCTAATACATCTGAGCTTACAGGGGAAGTGTAGCATACAATTTCTCTTGATGATGGAGTGGGGAAGGAGAGGCAGAAATGAATGTAAGATCCAAAGATTTTCAGCAAAGTAGCTAGATTCACTTTAGATTTGATAAAGTAGACCCTTCCAGGCAGAACTTCTGGCAAGATGGTATCTTGAGCATTGGATACAACAATATCTGTACATTAATTATATACATCTGCTACTGAGTCAGGTATCTCTGCATCATTTGTTTCCATATCATGTTCAAGAAAATTCAAGAAGTATGTTTCCATGTCAATGTCTGTTCCTGCTGCTGCTGCTGGTTCTGCTGCTGTTGCTACTTCATCATCAAATATCTCCCCCTGCCTGATTTCAGTAGATACTGAAGCCAGACCCCCAGATGAAGAGAGGGTAGAGGTGAGGGCAGAGATTTGAGCAGAAAGAGATGAGATGGAGGCAGCAAGAGGGGAAATTGCCTCTATTATGATAGTTTGGAGGAGGGGTTTAAGGAGTTCAAATAGTGGTTGGATGATTGAGGGATCCAAAGTTGTTGAGGCAGAGGTGTTGGCAGAAGATGATGGAAGGTGGATAGTTGTATTGATGGTAGGTGTTGGTGGAGTAAGTGGAATTGAAGTGTCTGGAGGGGAGTTATGTTGAGGAGAATGAGTGTTTAGGGGGGTTGATAACAGATTGAAAGATGGGAGATTAGCAAGATAAGATTGAAGTGGAGATTTGGGAGGTGTTGGTATTGATGTGTCATGCTAAGGGGAAGAAGGATTTGATGGTATATGTGTAGAATGAACTGGAGATGCTGGAGGTGTTGGGGTATGTATTAGAATTGTAGTGGAGGGTGGAGTTGGTTGGTCTTGAGGTTAGGAAGGAGCTTGAGTAGAAGGAGGAGGTGGAGGGGTGGAGATAAGCCCTTCAGTGGGGTGTGGAGAGGCTGGTGCAGCCCTTGTATTTTCAGAAGTTTTAGAGGAGGACTTGCCCTTAGATGGCTTTGTGATAGTCCTCTCCCATATGCCAAAGAGGGAAGATGAGAGCCTCTTAGAGGCATTAATGAATGTGATCTGAGATACCAACAGTTCATTAGCCTTGGCTTTCAGGAACAAGCCCAAGATTCTTCCATAGCAAACCTCCTTTGTGCTATTCTTTTTCCTGATTAAGTCAAACAGGATCTGTGCCCAGTTCACATTTTTCTTACTGACCAAAGCAGCCATAACCAGGAACTGTTGCCTGTATATGTAGTCATGTGCTGTATGCTTAGCAAACAGCACCTTCCCAACGATATCTGCAAGAAATTTTTATGCCGGGGAGAAATTTTTCTTAAGCAATTTGTTACGGTTTTCGCCGAAGTGACCCATAACAGTCAACATGTCCTCATATTCCTTATCATCTATTTCTAGATCATCTTCTCCAGTATTCAGATTAAAAAGTTCAGAGAAAATGGTGGGAGTAAGAATCACCTGATTTCCGCTGATAGTCCTAGTCATTTTAGTATTAGTTGAGGATGAAGAACTAACCCATTCCTTGATTTCAGTTATAGGTATCCTGGTCCTTTCAGTCATAAACTGCTTCAGTTTTTGTTCCTCGAATAGCTGTAGAATGTCTAGGAAAACTTGATCGAACTGTTGAAATGAGTCGAAGTCGATATAAAAACCATGATCAAACTTCATGCCGGTTGATCCAGTAGCGGCCATTTGCGAAGTTGAGATCGAATGAGAGAGAGTGAGCACCTGCAAGAGAAATCACAAGATCAAGTGCAGGAGGGAAAATTCTGAGAGCGCGGGATTGAGGTCGAAGAAGAAAGCCTTAATAAAGGTTTTTGGAATATGAATTGCACAATCTCAATCCGACGGAAACATAAGATTCTTCGATCTCAGGTCGACGAAAACTTCATAAAGGGAAAAAGTTCGTCGATCTAAGGACGAATAGAGGAAAAGTTTTCGTCGTTCGTAGAAAACTCTCTGAGACAGAATTCATCGATCTTTGGTCGACGAATGAGCTATACTAGGAGATTTTGTCGATCTTAGGTCGACGAAAATTCTCAAGAACAGTTATCAGTTCGTCGATCTCAGGTCGACGAATAGAGACAATTCTTCGACTATAGACAGAGCATTAGTTTAAATCCTGACCATTTATCATACCAAGCTGATTGTCAAAGAATAGATGCTTGGATGAGTTCAATGGCTTAGTGAATATATCTGCTCTTTGCAAATACATAGAGATAAATTCAAGTTTAATCTTTTGTTTGTCAACACAATCTCTAATAAAATGATGTCTAATGTCTATATTCTTAGTTCTAGAATGCAATACTGGATTTTGTGCAATGAAAATAGCACTTGTATTATCACACAGTACAGATAAATTTCAAGAGACACAAATCTATATCAGACTAGAAAGTTTGCTGGAGAGCAACATCAAGCCTGAAGGCCTATCACCCTGAAGCAAAGCTCCAACCTCCTAAACTAATTCATTATCTCAGGGGGAGCCTTTGCTAACATCAGATCCACAAGAGTCTTCTCAGTTGTATATTGAGTAAGAGAATTGGGACATAATCAATCTATCATCCCCACCTTGTAAAGGGGGGTTTTCATCTCCCTTCAGAAGTGATTCTGGTTGCAAGTCTCCTAACCAAAAAGACTTGAGGTTTGGTTTTGAGCACCTGATCAAAAAGCTCATTGGTGGCAGTCACTGATCAAAAACTGAGTGGATTCCTACCAGGGTGGTAGAAGAGGGATGTACCCAGGTTGGAGACCACTATAAAAATCTTGTATCGTCTGTGTTGCTTGCTCTGTTTCTTTATCTTTGTGTTTTTTCTTATCTTAATTTTAGAATAAATTAAGA